>CAUYPK010126092.1:0-71464 GCA_963574355.1 Loris lydekkerianus
GCTGAGTTGCTAATTAAACTCAGAAAATTTTCTTTAGATATTGTATGTATTTTTCTAGGTCATAAACTCTAGTGGTTCAATATATATATATATATATATATATATATATATATATATATATATATATATATATATATTACATATATACCTACATTTATTTATATATATATATGTGTGTGTGTGTGTGTGTGTATATATACACCTACATTTATTGCTTGATGAGTAATTTTCACTTGAAGTAACTTATAAAACTAGTCAGATAAAATGGAATGGATATCGATTGCTTGCTTTTCATTCAATAAGTTCATTTCTTTATGGATTTGCATGTTTGTTTAGTTTTATATTGAAACCAAAACAACATGAAATTACTTATTATAAAAGTGAATTCCATACAGAGGCTGAGAAACAGAAACCATCAAAATAAGTCTTGTTGGGTTACAAAATTGTAGTAAGAAACTCAATACAGTCCTGGGAAAACAAAAACTACTATATTGCTTTTTAAGAAAATAAAAAAAAAAATCTGCCAAGATGTGGCAATGTACGTCTCATAGATATGAAGCTTTAGAATGGTTCTGGGATAAAATGAATGTGCAAGAACTCTGTGTATTGGAAAGGGATGATATGGTCAGTAGATAAAAGAAAAACAGATGATGTTATCCAAAATGTTCATATTTCAAATGTAAAGTTCCTCTGAATCGTCAGGTCATATTACAAGTCTAGATCATGTATTGGACAAGGAATAAACAGGTCTTTGAAACGTTTCAATGACTCAATACCTTGGATTATTAAAAATAGTGACTCATAAAATAAGAGAAATTTTATTGAAATTAATATTAAGAGACGTGTGCTTAAAATCTTAGGTCTTCCGTTTACATGATGAGTAGTTGTAAGTTCTTTGGTCCTGGTTTATTTTCTTAACAGTGAATTGGAGATAATAACACAGCTTTCCACAGATTATTGAGAGACTCTAGTAGCAGAATATTTTTGGTCTGTATAGTAAATTATGAATCTACACACGAACATTAGAAATGCTCATTTTAACTTCAGTTTTAATGTTAAAGCAATGTTAGAATGTAGGGGACGCATGCAGCTGGGGAAAGGAAAATTAAGGTAAACGCACACAGGAGCTAAGGCGAAAGACTTCTCAGCTAATAGACTTAGAAGTGGTAAAATCATTACTCCTTAAGCAACATTAAAAAAATTAATTAACCTTCTCTGGGGATTTCTTAGTATATCTCACACTAATTATTTCTTCTGAAAGACTTAACATAGGCACATTTCTTTGCCCCTTTTAAATATTTTATTCTCAACGGCTCTGTTATTATATCTTCCTGAAAGCGATACCCCCCAATGGAGTCAACACAAAATTCTTTTTTTTAAATATCTATTTGTAATACAATTTTATCTAATACAGTAGTTGCAATATTTACTTGCCACAGTATTTTGTACTTACTGTCAAGTAATAATAATAATAATAATATGATGTATCATAAAATAGAAACCATTATTTGTTTTCACAATGAAATTAATTATTTTTAGGTAAGTATATATATTAAGAACCATATGCATTCTTCAAACTAATAGTTTATCATAACTTCTAAAGCACATATGTTTATTTTATGATATGTGAATAGTGATGTAGTTGCATAGTATTAAATTTGTCATGTCCTAACATTTTAGCAATTCTGTAATTGCTCTATGATTCTGAAAATGTTTAAAAGCATGCACACATAGCATAATGCTTATTTTTACGTAAACAGAGTAATTAATACAGAAATCTCAAACTCTCTTAACTGTCAAAATCAATATGCTTCTAACTTAGAAATATCCTGACTTGAACAACTTAGAAACATTAGGTAATTGACTTTCATCACAATAAATATGTTCATACACCATGTCAAAATGAGATTCAAGAAAGTATTAAAATGCTGGAGGATAAGGTACTGAGTTGCTTTTTTTCTTCTGTGATAATAAAGACAAATTATGACAATTTTGTTTGGATAGAAAAAAAGGCAATTAATTTTATTATAAGAGAATAAAATTTCATGTAATTGATCACAATGCAATCTATTCTATTTTTCTCAGGGGGGGGAAGTGCCATTTTATATACGATCATCAACGTTTAATTTAAATTAAAGTATACTTTCAAAGTATACTTTATTTCCTCAGAATATTTGAAAATATTATGCACATCTCCAGCTACCAAGATGTAGTCACATAAAAAAATGCTTTTGATCTATATAATTTTAACGTTCGATATTTCAAAAGTGCTGATATTACTATACTTAAAAATATTTTTAAATACCAAAAATAGGTAGTATCTGTTAATGAAATAACACAAGTTTACCTTTCATTGTATTCTAATTTCAACCTTTGGGTTGGTTACTGAATGACCTCTTTCAATATGAAAATTCATGTTTTCTGGGAAATTTATTTGTTTTTATTTAATTTATTTGTATAATGTTTTATTCCTTGAAACATTTCTGGGTCGTTTATTTTCCATTCTGGATCTCTTCTTATTCAGATGTTAGTTGTACTGATCAACTGTTCATTCCCCCCCCCCCAGCCCGGAGCAAAATCTTTCCAAAAATACTCTTCTATGGAAACTATATTCATATTATAGTTCTTAGCTTTGAATAGATAATGAATTTGAGGGACTCAGCTTTCGATGTGTAAATTTTGACTTTATTGTCTCTTCATTTTGAACACTAATCCTCAAATCAATCTGCAATTTCCAGAAACCAAAGACACTTCTCCAAAAACAGAGTTCAGTCCTTAGTCTAGATCGGTGAGGGGGATCTATGTGAGGTCATAAAGCCAAAAAAACTGAGGAATCCAATAGACTATCTATAGATATGAACTTTCAACTAATTCCTTCATTGCAAGGACACTTGTCACTTTTCTAGCAGGGGCATTCAAAGATAGCAACCACCAGTGGTCACGACGTCCTACAGGGTTATACCGTAAGTATTGTTCCGTGAGTCTTTTTTGGCTTTCTTGTGCCATATCAAGACTCAGATCACTGGGTACATTATACTGGGCTCATATGATTTTCACCTTCACAATTGAAACATTTGTGTATCTTCCATAAATTCCTTGCTAGATGGCTTATAACATTAATAAAACATTTTAGTGATTGTTAAGAAAGCAGTGACAGCTACTCCATGCACATGCCACTTACCATCTTTAACCACAAGCCTCCTTTATGTGTAAAATCAGAATTTAAAATTAATGCTGCATTGTAGAAAAGGTATATATATATACCTCTTCCAAGTGTTAAGAATGAATAAACCCTGGGCTAAATTCAGTGTTAAAATTTCATAATTAAGTCAATATAATTGCAAAAATTGTGCTGGCACTACTGGGATGAGAATGAGTAAGAGAATGCCTGTTCTCAGAGGACTAGTGTTATAATTGAGGAGATTTAATAATGACTATAAAATGACTAGTATGTTAAGGAAAAATGAAGAAAATAACATTAAAATGAGTAAGTACAGACCTAATGGGTTACATAGAAAATGATATTCACTTATAAAAATCCAACAGTGCCTTAAGTAAGCGTTAGTCAAGATGAATTTTGAGACTGTTAGTTTATTTATTATAATTAATGATCAGAGATGGGGAAGGCTCTACTTGGGGATGTTGTTTTAAGAGAACATAAGCAAAGGCACGGCAAAGGTCATGTACAAAGGTGTACACAGGTCATGGAATAGGTTTATTTAGGTGAAGTAGAAAATACACTTGGAGAGTAGGAAAAATATTGCTCATAGAAATTCCAGTTCTGAGAGTGCCTTTTTAACAGGGCATTGCAGTTCTCATGAGGTGTTATAGTCTGGTAAACCCTTCAGGTAAAAATAGTCTCTCCATCCACGGGTATATTTCTCTAACTGGTATAAACCACCAAGCAAAATCTGAAATTCCAGTGGCTACTTTGAAAAATTTCTCATGTGAAAATGATTGATCAACTAAGATACTAATTGTAACTACTTGAGAAATTACCCATCTTCAGCGATTATTCCTTTTTTCTCTTTTCTGGCTTTCTTTTTTCCTCTTTGAGCACAGTTTAATATACATAACCCCCTGTTTTGCTTCCTTATTTCAGGAATAATACATAGCAGTGTTTTAATAATATAATTTGATAGAATTGTTGCAGGTCTGAGTTATTGGTTAAACCAGATATAATAACTCTTTGTTGTGGGTGTTCAAACATATTTTATAAATTTAAGCTTTTTCCCAATTCAGCGTATAAAGAAAATTAGACTTTTATGTACATAGGGTAATTATTTCATATTGTCTGAAGATAGTCCTTTCTTAATTGTTTTACTTTTCTTCCTTGTTCCCTTGTTAGGAAAATATGCTCAGTTGTTATATGCACACTGTAGAGTATCTAGTTGAGAAAAATTCAGGAATTTCCAAAGGAAAAAAAAAATTGTCTCTTTTGTTATTTGATAGTTTTATTCATTACCCAAACTGTAACTCAAAAGAAAAAGTTTAACTACGACTTTGGCAATGGACTAAGTTCCTCAATAAGAACAGCTAGACTTTTGGAGTGTTTGGCATGAATTTATGAGATTTTAGCATTTGATATATGAGTATGGATGTTTAATGATGATGAAAAGAGTTCATGTAATAGTCCCAATCAATTATGCCAGTTTTTAAATAAATTGGACTAATTAAATTTTGTCTTGAAAATGTGTTAGCATAGTGTTCTGATTATATAACAAAACCTGTTTGTTAGTTTATAATTGTCTTGGGCCTGATGTCTAATGATTTCAATATATTTAATTCCTTAACATTAGTTATTTGGGGTCCATATGCTGTCATTGCTTTAACATTTCTTTTCATATATCTTTTAAGGAATCATTACAAAACAAAAATTAAGTCAAATAAAGTTTTAATAATGTATATCTTTGTAGTAACTGAGCCGGCAAGAGGACGCCTAAAGACCCCTAACTGTCTCAACCCCCCAGTCCTCCGCTTAATTCTGAGAACAGGTTTCAGAATAGAACAAGGAAGTTCCCTGAGTTGCCAAGAACTCCTAGCAACAGGTAACAATGGGAAAACTTACCCCAACTCCCTAGCAATGGGTAAACAATAGGGAAATAAATTACCTACATGAAGTTCCCAAGGTACTGCACCCCCCAAGTTGTCCCCATGCCAAGTTTGTCCCCGTGCCAGCTGCCACGATACAACCCCCGAACTGGCTGCAAAGGGTGCCCAGCCCCCCCGAGCCAATTCTGTAATCCCACCCCTGGGCTAGCTAACTGCCAGTTTATGCTTTTGTTTTTGCTTGCTTGCATGGGAAGAAAAAAGGTATAAAGGGCAACCTGCTTTTCTCTTCGGGGGCGTTCACTTTTGGGCAGCAGCCCACCTGCGCAGGTGTAATAAATCACCATCTGATTGATACCTGAAGTGGGGTCCAAGTCTTTCTTCCAGGTGGCAAATGAGTTTTACAACACTTTTCATTAATGGAGATCTTTTAAAGAGTAAAATCTTCTGAGTACTTAGGATGCTACGAATCATAAGGACTAAATATGTTAAATGTTTTTTTCCCACATTTTCAGTCAAATTTAAAAACTTAAAATAATACTATGATTTTTTTGGATACTTTGATGATTTCCAAGAAAAAAAAAATTAGATACACATTAATAACCGCATATAATTTTAAATTGTCTTTCTTCCTCGTTTTATATGTAGATTGGATTTGAATAAAGATTAACATACTGTGTAGATGCATATGTCTTTAAATGAGCATGTATATAATTCTATTCATTTTATAAAATTATTACATTAGCATGTATATAATTTTATTTATGTTGTCATCATTGGTTGCAATGGCTTTAATGTTCTTATCCTTGAGACGGTCTGCTTTGTGAGCTCCCTTTCCTTAGAGCATTTACTTTAGAAATCTTCTAATTGTTATGTTCTTTCTCTGTTCCTTTGAGAAGTATCCCTGTCCCTAGCCTCTTGCAAAGTTTAAAATCTAGAAATATCTTTCTCAAGAGCTGAGAGACCTCCCTTGAAAAGTAATCACCAAGAGAGATAAGCCCCTTATCTCCCATCTATCTGAGAAACTAGGAGCCTAACTTCCACAGCCACCAGCTGGGAACACAGACCCAATCACATTAATCCCCTAACCTCCAGTGATCTAGCTACTAGATCACTCTGGTGTTTAAAAACTCTCCTGTATTTTGTTTTAGTGCAGTTTATTTCAATACATCTTCCTGTTTCCATAGTTTTAAACAAATCTTCCTTGCCTGTTAATTTTATTTTGACACTTTTAAAAATAAAGTAATATCAAATATGTGCTCACTAAAAAAAAAACTGTGAACCATTGTTGATTTCCTGCTATTTGGATTTCTTAAATGCCTGGAAAAAATTTTTATTCATTTATTTAAATGAGATAATGCACATATACCTTTAAAAAAATAAAATATGCATTGAAATTAAATATTTTGCCTGTTGTTTATTAAGATGAAAAATCAAATGATATAATATATGCATTATTTAATTTAGTGATAGGATAATTTTATTTTAAAGGTAAAATTAAAAGTTTTAAATATATTATTTTCATACTTACATATTTCATGTTTTTAAACACTTAGAAATGTTCAAATTTTAAAGTTAATTTAAAATTTTATTAATAGGTAAAATAAGAAAAGATAAATTTGAGGGTGTATTATGCTTTTAAAAAGTTTAAGAAATGTGATTTATTTTATCTAATTTTATAACACACAGTATTTTTAAAAATAAGGAATTCAATTAAGTTGTGTTGATACAGCTATGTGTATACAAACATTTGCATAGTAATATGATTAAGTCTTGATTATAAGTTATGACTTTGATGTTTTATGGAAATTACAATTAGAATTTTGTTTTGTTTTTAAACTGGCCAAGTTATTCTGAGACTACAGTACAGAGGTTTCTTATTTATCACCCAAATGTTTATTAACTCTGAACTTTTGGCATATTCCTAAGTTATTTTGACCAAATGTGGCTTTTAAAATTTATAGTTCTAAAAATCATGATTTGTTACTAATGTTTGTTTTAAATATCTGCCACAATGTCTTCTCTTTGGTTGTTACAGCTTGTTGCCTGTGAATCCCCTTCTTAATTTTGTTGCAATTCACTCCGGCCATCTTTGAGACAAACTATCTCTGAGTTTGTTGGAGTGGTTTTAACTGAAAACAGATCACTGGGAACGGATCGCTGGGGAGCCCTAAAGACTGGCACCAAGACTTTGTAGCACCAAGAAAAACTAGGGGGAGACCAGGAGCTATTTAGATACTTTAACTTTTTAAAAGGACAAAAAACAGCCTCTGTTACTTGAGTTCATAAATTTGAACCACTAAAGGAAAAATTTTCACTGCCTATTCTGCTCCCATAATTCTCTTTTCCTCTTTTATAATAGGCATGGCAGTTAGCAGACTACGTCATGTTATAGTTCAGAGAACGTATAAACTAGATAGGGTCCCTAGGACTATCAAGTTCATTGTCAGAGAAGTTTATGAAATGGGATGAGCAGGGTTTCAAATAGAGGGTTTACTGCCTTAGGACAATAGCATAGTGTTTACCTTCTATATATTTGCCCATTATATTGAACATTACTAAGCAACTTAGAAAACTTTAAAAACATGAAATGAGGTAATTGATTTAGTGTTCCCAAATTGTACTTTGTGGGTTCTTTGGGTTGGTGAATGGGATGTGTTATTGTACTGTAATTTAAACAATAATAGCTTCTGCCTTGCAAGTGAACTATGCAGTCTGATTATAACCCTTTCCTGGTACACATACACTTCAAATGAGTGATTTCAAGAGAATTCAATATTTTTATGCAATTGCTGAAGTGATCTAGTAAATAATCTTCCAGCAAAAAATGAACAGAAAATTCTAATGCAGATACTGGAATAACGACCTTCAGGACTTACCTTATGCCCACTATAAACACTACACAGCAGTCAAGGTCAGCTTCAAGGTCAGCACTGAGCATGTGTCATCACCATACTGCTGTGTCCTCAAGCTAACATTAAAGAGTAGTAAAAGGGGGGCGTGACTAATAACTGGCACCAAAACAATTCTCCATCCCTGTGTTAAACAACCTTGAACCCCCCCCCCAAAAAAAATGGAACTGCTTTGCTTTTCTGCTCCTGTAGTATATGACATGAACAAACTAAAGAATTTGCAAGACTCAGTGCATGTTCCATGACATTCATTTAAAAACTCTAAGCTCATCCCTTGCCCACAAATTCAAAACTGTTATGGAACTAACTGGCAGACAGGCAATATCTCTTTTAAGAGCCTATATGTCCACTTCCCTGGTATTCCCATTTGGAGAAGGATGTAAAATTGTCCAAGGTATTATTTTTCCATATAGCAGTAATGCCAGGATATTTAGGTTTAACTGGGTAACAAGTGCATTTCAGAGGATCAACTAAGAGAAATAAGCATTCAAGGACAGTCATAGTGACAGCCTCAGGGATTTTAGGAAGTTGACAGCACTATGGGATGAAACTTACAGAACACATAAAGGTTCAAATTTAGTTTGACAATGAGTATTTTCTGTCCATACAAGTTTTATGCAATACCCTCTACAGTATCAAAATGTACATATTTCTATACAAAATATGTATCATAGAAAAGTACTATTTTGTGTAAAAAGTGAATATAGGTAAGGGGGGCAGAAAATCAAATTCTATTATTTTATAATAATGTATTTTATTAAAGAAGAAAAGCAGGTTGTTTAGAAAAAGGAACCAGTTCATATGAAAAATGACTTTAGGCTAAAAATAACTAAAACCCAGCCATTTAAATGTAATTCCTGAAATTATAGAGATGAAGAAAAAATATTTCATGTTAAGATTTAATAAGCACATTTATCAAGATTACAAATTTCAAAATAGGAAAAAAAATTTAATGTCTTTAATTTTTTTTTTTTTTTTTTTTTTTTGGTAACAGCACTTCTTTTAATAGATATAATTTTGAAGCATCTCAAAAATGCAATTTTATGTTACATTATGTGAGTAATCTTGCTCTTTACTAAACAGAATTAATTTGAAAAATCCTTAAAACTGTAGCACCTTTAGTGCAACATAGTATCTCACCACCTAAATTTAAAGTGTTTGGGGGGAAGAGACCTAAATGTTAACTTAAATTCCTTAAATATACCTCTTCTGATAATTTTTAAATGCAATTTGATCAATATTTGGGATTATGAAAAGAGCACTGGATTACTATAAGAATCTAGAGCTAAAAGGCTTGTTTAGTTTTTGTAAGGCTTCCAAGGAAAATGCAAGCAAAGCGCCACAGCTGGAGTTTAAACAAATGACCATCCATTAAGGTTTTCAAAGCTTGTTAAGTGTCTTTTCTATGGTTCTTGACAGCTGAGGGCAAACAAGGATCTTTGTCAATTTATGACTCAGCCAATACCTATAAAGCTCCTCTGAGAATACTGTAAGCCCCAAGTAACGTCCATTTTCTTTATGCTACATTTGGGCATTCAAGAGTGATGTCTTCCTAGGTGGCTATCAGTCTCCCAGATTCATTTACCTGAATACATAAAATGAAAAGTGATGAGCTTTTGGGGTAGACTTAATATTTGGCACATTAAAAGCTAATTTATTATCGATTAATATGACCTTAACAATGCTACCTTGTCTTCACTTCATTTTACCTTTCAAATAAGAATAAAAATACCTTATAAGATAAGGGCAAGCTGACTTAAAATAGATTACGTACTGGCAAATTTCATAGAGGTGTATTTTACATAGACATATACACACATCTAATCCTGAGGAAGCTGAAATCTCTGTATGATCTGATTTCTAGATCATACAGATTATCTAAATTTGGTTTGATAAGTAAGTAGTCTTTATTATTTTACACAAGTAAAAGAATAAGCAATAGTTTTTATTCAACCAAGCATGAATTTTGCTAGAAATATCTAAGTAAGATTATAAATAAACTCTTTGGTGTACAAATAAAATTTATGGGAGGGGAACACAGACAATTTTTATTTCTTAATGGAAAGACAGTTTACTTTTTAAAATTCATACAACCACATTTAAAAGATCCAATACTATTTATTTATATGAGGTAGACAGATGATAGATAGGTAAATGGACAGGTAGAAGTATTGATGCAGACTCAGATATTCTAGCATCCTTGGAGACATACACTATTTATACATTTTCTGAATATACATGAAAATATGCTGGCCTTGAAGGGTGAGTGAACATCTGTATTTACAGCTGCTCCCCATTTCTCAGATCCTCCAGTCTGTAAAAAAAAATTGTCTTTCAGGCTCGGCACCCTTGTAGTACAGTGGTTATGGCGCTGGCCACATGCACCAAGGCTGCCAGGTTTGAAATGAGCCGGGTCAGCTAAAACAACAATGACAACTGCAACAAAAAAGTAGCCGGGCATTGTGGGGGGCACCTGTAGTCCCAGATACTTGGTAAGCTGAGGCAAGAGAATCGCTTAAGCCCAAGAGTTTCTGTGAGCCCTGATGCACGGCACGCTACTAAGGGTGACATAATGAGACTCTGTCTAAAAAAAAAAAAAAAAAGTCTTTCATGACAACAGTCCCTGGTACCAAAAAGGTTGGGGACAACTGACCTATGCCACCGCAAAGTCATCCCCTGGACATTCCATGGCAGCATGCCCAGAGGAGAGAAAATCTGTGTGTCTGTGGGAGGGACAGTGACATGACTGTGGGACTTTGCATTGCATCCCAGGTCCACCATGACACAGGGGAACACGAGGCAGGGTGGAATTCTGCAGTGCTCAGAGAGATCACTTAGACCCACTCGTCCTGAGAGAAATCATCTCTGAAACTGAGTTCTGCCTCGCCCTCCACCAGTGGACAAAAAGCAGCTTGGGGCCTGAACTAAAAGAGTAAGCATCTCAGGACACAAACGCTGCAGTTCTGACACAATGCCCAGCTCACAGGCAGGGGAGTTAGGAGCCACGTGGCCCAGAGAGGTATTAGCAGTGAGGTCCAAGCCTGTGCCTATGTCACTCCCTCCCCACATATGCACTGTGGCTCAGGGAGTCTTTTTCACTTGGGAAATGAAAAAGAAAAGTTCAGAGAACTTTGTTTGCAACTTAGATGCAAGCTCTACCACTGCAAAATATAGTACCAAGCAAAGACCTGAGAACCCTGGGTCTAGGCCTTTGTTCTCAGATGGAATTTCTGGACCAACCCTAAGCCAGAAGCAAACATGCTGCCCTGAAGGGAAGAACTGTGTGCTGGAAGGATTCACCACCTTCCGGCTAAAGAACTGTTGGTTGCGAAAACATCAGAGGTAGCCAAGCAAGAGTCACCTTGGACTTTGGATAAGACTAGGGCCTCAGGTGTGCCCTGGTGCTGGTGGCCATAATGGAAAGTCCGTGTCATACTTCCTCTAACTCTCGCAGCACAGGACAGATATTAAGGGAAGAGAATGAGATTTAAGGTCAAGGTGACACCACAAGGAGTCTGCAAGAGTCATTACTAGGCATGGAGCACCCTTATATCCTGTTATAACTGCAGTGACCAAAAACATTCAATTCCCTTTGAATACTAAGAAAGTGTTCTGAAAAAGGACAGATTCAAATATGCCCAATGTGCAAACACTAAAATAAATGTCGAATTGTTCAGGACTCAGACGTGGATGAACATACACAAGGAAAACATGACTTCAAACAAACTAAATAAGGCACTCCAGGCTTGAATTGGTGTAGATATATGACCTTTTAGACAAAGAATTCAAAGTAGGAGTCCTGAAGTATCTCAGTGAACCAGAAGAAAACACAGAGAAGGAATTTGGAAGCCTATCAAATATATTTACCAAAAAGATTGAAATAAGAAGTGAAAAAAAAAAAAAAAAGCAGAAATTCAGGAGCTTAAGAATTCATTTAGCAAACTAGGAAATGCCTTTCAAAAGCAGAATTGACCAACCAGAAGAAAATAATAGTCAACTTGAAGACAGGCTATTTGAAAATAAAAGAGAGAAAAAAAAAGGGAAGAAACAATTTAAAAAGAATAAAGTACACTTTACAAAATCTAGACAACTGCCTCAAAAGGGCAAATCTAAGAGTTATTGGCCTCAAAGAGGAGTTAGAAAGAGATATTGAGGTAGAAAGTTTAGTCAAAGAAAGAACAAAAGAGAACTTTCAAAATCTAAAGAAAGATACCAGTATTCAGGTATAAGAAGGTTTTAGAACACTGAACAGATTTAACCCAAATAAGATTACCCCAAGGCACTTAATAATCAGGCTCCCAAATTCACTGATTAAGAAAAGGTCCTAAGGGAAGCAAGAAAGAAGAAAAAATTTACATGGAAAGGAGCTCTAATACATCCAGCCACAGACTTACTGGGAGAGACTGGCATGACACCTTCAAAGTATTGAAGGGGGGGCGGGGGTAAATAATGCTAGAATCATAAAAATAATGCTAGAATAGCATATTCTGCAAAAATATCATTCAAACACAAAGGAGAGATATGAATGTTGAGACAAACAAAAGCTGAGAGATTTCATCAAAGACTTATCCTACAAAAAAGATGAAAGGATTTCTTCAATTTGAAAGAAAAGGAAATAAATGAAAAATAAGAAAACACCTGGAAATGCAGAATGGGTGATGGTACGAACACAAATGCAGAACACTCTGCCACTTTCACTGCAGTGCATAAACCACATACTTCTTGAGTAGGGGCCTAAAAGTCACATCAACCAAATATAGCTACAACAATTTTTTGAAAGACAGATAGTATAAAAAGATATGCATGGAAACCACAAAATGTTAAAAAGGGGATTATGTGTTAAAATGTAGAATTTCTGTTAGATTTGTATTCGATTATTTATTTGTTTGTAAGTGAACTGTCAAATGATTAACATAATTAATTTTAATTTTTTTTTTTTTTGCTAGCTGCAAGATTGCTTACGACAAAGAGCAAGTCTCATTTATTAAAAGCACTACGTTACAGGAGTGCAAAACCTATTTAAAAAAAACAAAACAATTTTTTCACAAGACTGTATATAAGTCATTCTACAAACTTAAATACAATTATGACCAAAGCCTATGTGAATTTAAAAATAGCAGCTTAATATCTTGGAAGTATAGCTCCAAAATTAATATGGAAAACAATCTGCTTATTGAAATGACACAGTTGCATTAGCCTTTGTTTAGTGAAATTAGGATGCTACTATATATTATAGAGCTAACTGCAGAGGGTGTGGCTCTAGGATAGTGCTGGGAACAGGGCGCCATGTCTTTATGACATGTGTAGAGGCATGTACCACAGAATGTTACAGAGGAGAGGGCTGGTGTTGACACAGAGGTTTTCCAAATGAGGTGATGCTCAAGATGAGTGCTGAAGGATCAATAGGGAACTCAGGGAAAGATATTCCAACTAGTCAGAACTAATTGTTCAAAACTCCCATGCAAGGTAAAAACAAACAAAAAAAACCTCCCAGTCACATTATAATTTGTTAGCATTTCATTCACATATTCATTCATGAACTATGTTTAGGACACTAGCCATTTAAGTGCAAACATAGCTTTTAAAAATTCATCAGCATTTGGGTTCACTAGTTTTAGTTGAATTGTGTTTAGGCTTATGTACAATGATCTTTGCTGACCCTTGTTCTTTTTCTTACCCCACATCACCCAAAGGAGGATATTTCTTTTTTTTTTGTTGACTTATCTTGTATACCCATAAATTATTTTATAAAGTCATTCTAAGAAACAGTAAATATATTACATAAAATATATTAAAAGTGGAATTGGTATCTCACCTAAACAACGCTTTAATTACCAATAAAACATTTTTTAAAATGTCCTGAATTTTTCCTCTACAGTTCAAGGGTGAGAATAAGAAACCAGACAAAGATTCATTTACTTCATTAGTATTACAGTTATTATAAACTGGTCAAATAAAACTAAGTGTCAGGATACCCGAGAAAGCAGAAATGTTCATATTATATAGAGTTAAAACTGAAAATGGAATCACCATTTTATTAATCAGCAAATTATTTTTTAAACAAAAATAACACTATCGCCATTAAAAGTTTAAGGTATTAAATTAGAGAAAGTGAGAATTATGAAGGAGGCACCAAGGAAAGGCATCAAAGACATGGGGATTAAACAAGTTTGGTGACTTTGTCAGGTGACCAGCTTATTCTTCACTTGTCACATTCTACATGGAAGAGTGTTCATTCCAGTGACACTCAGGGCCCTTGTCCTCCTCTTTCATTGGTGTGATCCAGGAGAAGAAGAGACATTTCCTGAGTAGTGATTTGGAGAGAGACCGGGATATAAATAATTAAGTCTAACCGCCCCATAAATGACTTTTCTAATCAGTCTGCCGGACAGAGGGTGTCTTTTGGTGTGTTGAGAAGCTTGATGTTATGTGGATTAATTTAACTGTAATGGGGCTATTTTAAAAAGTGCATATTATAATGATATCCCATCCTCCAACCTTTTAGCTGTCATTAATAAAACTGACGTTCGTCCCCCATCTGTTTGAGCCCTGCCTACGTTTATCAACTGCATTTGTACCATTACTAGCTTTGTGACTTTGGACAGGACACCAAAACTCACTTTGCCTCAATTTATTCATGTGTAAATTAAGACAACTTTTGAGGATTAAATTAATATAATTAACATTTTAAGCACTTAGCCATTTGTGGCATATAGTAAGTGCTATTGAATTAATAAACCTTCATTCATCTTTTAAATCTCCAGTAGTGAAGTCAGAAAGGTATCCATCCTTTATCTCATTCAGGTTTTTGTTGGACAAAGAAAGATGTTTGGAATTTGTTTAGAACACAGCAGAGAGTGGATTATGAAGTAGGAAGAAGAGTTACCATGGCAATTGCAGCTGTGCAGGAGAGATATGCCCATACCAACTAGAATAGCAACCTTAGAAGGAAAGATGGAGTAGGGTGGAGAAATTACATTGGAAAATCTTTCTTATGTCATGCTATAGTTTTTAGTACTTCTACACAAATTTCTCAAGCACTCCCCATAATTAAGGAGAGATTTTCACTGTGGTCAGACTACTCTCCCCATCATCTCCAGGGAGCCCCTCTATTTTCTTCACATAGTTACACATCTTACATGAAGCAGGCTGAAAGGCAGCCACCAATTGTGCTATCTCCATATATTATTCCATGGAATCTAGAATCATTAATTCTTAGGGAAAAAGTCTTAGCAGATTCAACAAAGGTAAAATTCTTGAAATAAGGAGATCTTCCTGGACAATTAGAATAAGTCAAAAATCCAATGATATTTAATTATAAAACACAGAGACAAATTTGAGACAGACAGAAAAACAAAAAAACACAAGAAAAAAGAAGGCAATTTTACCAAAATGGCAGTTATTAATTAGACTGATGTTGCTCTAAGACATGGGAGTCAGGAATGCTGGTGGCTACCAGATACTTTGACATGAAAAGTCCACAATCTCTACTAGGCTACAGACATCTGGACTTAAAATTTTTGGCCTCCAAAAATGTGAAAGAATCAATTTGTCTTATTTAACCTACTAAATGTATTAATAGATGTTAGTGTACAATATCCACAGGAAACTAGTGCAAAAGTCAGGTACTAGTAATCCATACTGAAAAATATGGAAGAAGCTTTAAGTAATGATTAAGGGCTAGAAGAATTTGGAGAAAAATGATAAAAAAGAAAAAAGCCTGCATCTTTGAAGATACTGTTGGTAGAAATATGAAGGTCACAGTCAATTCTGGTGAGAGCTTAGGTGTAATTTAAGAACATGACAGAGAAAGTGTCTAATGCCTTAGAGAATAAATATATTTTCATAAACCAAATAGTGTAAACATATCAAATGCACAGATGAAGAGGGCTCAGGAAAACATGAGGAACATTTATTTGGAAATTGAAGGACAGGCACAATTCTCGTTACATCTAGAGGCCAGAAACTTGGCTGAATTGTGTTTTGTTGAACAGAAATGTGGAATTTGTAAGTGATGAACTTCAGCTGACAAAATTCCCAAGAAATATGTCTATGGCATGAGCATATCTTGCTGCTTATTTAAAAAGGAATAATTAATTAAGAAAATTACAGTTAAGCAAACACCAACCAGCATTTGATGACTTGAGAGGCTCTAAGCCTGTCCAAATTACAAGATACTAAAATTAGGAAATTCAGTTTTGGAAAGTGTGCTCTGAAGAGAGGGAGAAAGGTGTGGCTGGACAACTCAATGGGAAGATTTGTGAAGTCTGTATTCATTCAAAGAGCTCATTGTAAGCCAAGAGTAGAAATGGGATTAATCAGAAAAGATCTGTGGAATCCTCTTAGTTACGGTATGGGTCACTGCCCTTCACCTAGAACTACAAGGTCTTTGAGAACCTTATATCCTGCCAGCTTGGACTGAAGGAAACAGAACATTAGGATATGATAAAAAGCTGCAGCATTACCAAGTTCTCCAGGTAAGAAATAGGCAGGTAGAGCTACAAAAATGTGTGACTCTTCCAGAAATAGATAGAATAACTCAAATCCAGAGGCTGGTGAAACAGCAGGCACAGAAGTTAGGAAGACAGATCCTCAGCTTAGACAGGCAAGCTGTGAGTCACACAAGATTACTCTGAAGCCTGGAAACCCAAAGGAAATTGACCTGCTGGATTAAAGTTGCTTGCTCCTGCTGACCTTTTCATCACTTACAATTTCTGCCTTTTAGAAAATGAAATTCCCACCACTATATTTTGGAAGTAGATAACTTGTTGTCTAGTTTTGCACGTCTGCAAATAGAGAACAATTTTGCTTCAGCATAATTCATGCACAGAGTCTAATTTAAATGAATTAGATAATCAGATGTTGACCTTTGAGCTGATGACATATAAAAGAGATTATAAATTTACAGCTTAAACTGTAATGGCTTGAGACTTCTGTGAATGTTAGAATGGCTTAACATTACTATAAGCTATTAATGGCTTTATGGCGTATATTTTGCATATGGATACATCTAAATTTGGGGAGAGGGTCAAAGGGAAGACAGTGGTGGGGTTGAATGGTGACTCCCATAAAGACATTTTCACATCCTAAACCCCAGAACTTGTGAATGTTAACTTATTTGGGAAACAAAGAAAATATCTCTACAGATGTAATTATAGGAATCATTTTTGGACTAAGAAACTACCCTGAATTTTCTGAGTGGGATCTAAAGCCAGTGGAAAGTGTCACTGTACTGGAAAAGCAGAAGAAGCTTTCTTTGAGTTAGATAGATGAGATAAAAAACAATATAGAGAGAAGAGATGGATGCAATGCGACGACGGAGGCAGAGACTGGAGTGATGTGTCCATACTCCAGGGCTAGGAATGCCAGTGGCCATAAGAACCCAGAATAGAAGAGATAGTTTTTTCCCTACAGTCTGGAGGTCTTGAGGCTTGACAACACCTTGATTTTGAACTTCTGCCTTGCATAATTGTTAGAATAAATTGCTTTTGTTTTAAACCAGTAAGTCTGTAATAACATGTTTTGGCAGGAAACTAATACACTCTAATAAAATCCTTTTACATTGAATATCATGTTAGTTTCTGCTTCTCCAAGGGCTGGGAATAGCACAACTGGGAATGAAGAGCTTTGCTGTGTGAAGCTGAGAATCAATTTTTCTTTCTTTTGGACATATTAAACATAAGACAACTGTAACATATTTAAGTGGGAATATCATGTAAGCAGCTTTGATATGTGGGTCTCAAAATGAGTGGAAAAGCCAATCCCGAGGATATAAATGTGGGGTATATTGACACACCTATGGTATTTAGAGACAGGAGCTGCTTGAAGTGACACCTTAAAAAGGTGATAAATAAAGAAGAGGCATCAAGCCTGGCCTGAGAGTACGTTAGCATTTCCCACACTCTCTGAGGAGAGGGACGGAGAAGACAAGAGCAGGAAGGAAGAGCTGGGAGGTCACACAGCTTGTCTTCCAGACGGAACCCAATGGCGCCTCCTGCTACCCGCATCCCTCCCCTCTGACATTAGCATTGCTCCCGCCCACCCTCTACCTCCTCTCACATTCCACATCCCAGAAGTGAAGACTCACGATGATACAACCCTTGGTTTGTACCAATGACAACTGAGTTACATGTTTTATAGAATTTCTTAAAGGTGAAATTTTTATTACCTTCAATTTTCTATGAAAGATCACCCAAAGACCTATGTTAAAATGTAACTGAAACCATAGAACCATATTAATGTTGCCAAAAATAAGTCTCTTTTCTGTTCACTGTTTCTGATGTACAAAGGGAAATGAGAATGTGTGGGTCGCAGCAGCAGAGGGCGATGAGGACCAGAGAGGCATAGTTAAAGCAAAAATTTTTCAGTTACTCCTATTGTCTACAAAGCCTCCTAAATTATCGCCAATAATATTTGTCTTCTTAAATGACTTTACATCAGATCTCTGTTTTAATTATCTAAAATTTCTCTAGATCAGAAGGATATTAAAATACTCATTTTTTCCTCTCTTCTTTCTTATGTATATAACCCAGTATATTGGGAATATGAATGTCAGTACAACCTTTTGGTCGTGTCTTGTTCTGGTTCTTTGGCTCCTGCTTGGAGGAATCACAATCAAGGACAGAGCAACAGATTGATCGCAGACAGGAAGCAATCCACACACGCAGCTTTTATTACAGAAAGGAAGAAAGTAATACAAAGCAAGAGTATGTTCCAGAGAGAGAAACGGGTCACTCTCCATGAATGGAGAAAGATATTAAGAACTCCCAGGTGGTTTCCTTCTTTTGCCTGGTCCAGGAATGGGTTTACAGAAAGTGTGGGCTGTTACTAGATGATTGGTGTACATGATTGACAGTTGCCTGCATTTTCCTGAAGTCCCCTCCCCTGATGGGTCCCAGCTTCTGTCCTGGAAACTGCCCTCCTGGATAGTATCTGCCAACTGAAGATTTGGACCTGGCTTAACATCAACACTTAATATGTATCTTCTTCTTTAGTTGGAAATTTGGCCATTGAGAAGAAAGGGATCAATCGTCCTCCTGCCTTCCTTGTAGGTAGATGTGTCCCTGTTACTAAGGTACGGTTTATGGAATATCAGTGGAATTTTCATGTGCAGATTCCACAAACATTCTCTTAAGGGATAATGGCAAATTCCCTGTCCTTTTCATTCTTTCCCAATGGCTGGAATGCAGATGTAATGTCAAGCTTAGAAAGAGAGTCACCAATGGAGGTACAATAAGTCAAAAAAAAAAAAAAAAAAAAAAAAAAAAGAAGAAGAAGAAAGAAAGAAAGAAAAAAAGAAAGAAAAAGGATCTTTGTCTTTTGTCTTTTGGACATATTGATCTAAGTCAGTTTATATAAGCCTTGTAACATCTACTTAAGAATATTAAACTGAGAATTATGTATCTTACTGACAGCACTTTTAATTGGGGACATCATGCCATTCACATTTGAAACTAATCTCAATCGATACAGATTTTTTTTTTTTTTAATTTGGAACTGGCTTTCATCAAGTAACAGAACGTGTGCCATTGGCTTAATGGAAGTTATCCAGCAGCAGATGGCAAGGACTGACATTACAGATAGAAATTTTGTGACCTTATAAGGCAATAACAAAATAGGGTAAATCTTTCCTCTCTTTTCCCTCATGAGGCAGATCAGGTCCTGGGGGGGTTACATAAGTGGAAAGAAGACAGTGCTATTAGTTAACTTGTGTTTCTCCAAAATCCTACATTGAAGTCCTAATCCCAGGACCTGAGAACATGACTGTGTTTTGATAAAGGGACCTTAAAAGAGGAAACTAATTAAAATGAAGTCATTAATGGTGAGTCCTAACCCAATACGAGTGATGTTCTTTTAAGCCAGGAGGGAACTAGGACATATTCATGCACAGAGGGAGGAACATATGACAACACAGACGGCCGTTCACAAGCCAAGCAAAGAGAGCTCAGAAGAAATCAACCCTGCTGTGATCTTTCAAATGTACCTTCCAGAATTTTAATAAAATAAAAATATATTATATATTTACTACTCTTGCCACTCTCAGGAAAGTTGTATAAGGAAGATACTAATTCAACATGTAGGTAACTACCTGCTGGGAGAGACATGAAGAGAAGTACACTGTGTTGGGGAGGGTCTTCTATGGAGACAGCCACACTTAATCAGTCCACTAATATGGCAAAGTGCTGGGTTAAAAAGCCACCTGCTCCTGCACTTACTTCATGGGAAGCAGCTCTGAGCACTGGCTCTCAGGGTGGAACTTTGCAGGAGATAAGGCTGTGTCTAGGGACATTTTCAGCATCCGTCCTTCTGTGTTCTTAGTCTAACAGTGGACCCACCCTAAGTAAAATATACGATTTGAATTGCTACTTCATACCAACCTCTCCCTTTAAACTTATTTCTAGTTAGAAATATCATAATTAGGAGAGATGGGGGTATGAATGAAATTTAAACCACATTAAGTCTTCCTACTTAATGATTCCATCTAGTAAGATGATTAGTGTTACTGTAAGGCAGGGGTCCCCAACCTTCTTGGCATCACAGATTGGTTTCATGGAAGACAGTTCTCCATGGATAGTGGTGGGGTGGGGGGAGGGGGTGAAATCTGACAGGAGTTGGAGCTCAGGCTGTCATGCAGAACAGCTGTAAATACCGATGAATCTTCCCTCACTTTCCCACTGCTTGCTTACTTTCTGCCGTGGACCTGGTTCCTAGGTGCAGACCAGCACCAGCCCATGGTCCAGGGTTCAGGATTGCAGCTATAAAGCAATCCCACCTAGATCTCTTAGTGTATTTGCCTGGTCTGGACTTTCTCAGCAAAAAATAAATTAATTAATTATTAATTTAATGTAATAAACATTACATACTGTAAGGATAGAGAATGCCTTCTTTTCTTTTTTTCCAGAACTATTCTAAGGATGGCAGACATGGAGTCTATTGTTCTCTTTTCACCAGAGACATCGGTTTTCTGTTCAAAGGATAATTAGCCTTCCTTTTATACTCATGATCCAATGTTCATATTTCTGGTTATAGAATTTCTTCTCTTCTCCCAAGAGCAAATCTATTTACATTCTAGAATGAAAGATAAGCTGCTTTTTAACTCTAGAGGGAGAGACATGGGAGCCCCTTTGTCAGTTTCAGGATTCATAATTTGGGCATTTCTCTGCTATGATGTTGACTGCGCTGTACGTGCAGGGTACATGAGGCTTTCACAAGGGATTGGGGCAGAGGGAAATAATAGCAGCACTGGAGTGGTCTCTGAGTAAATTAAAAGGCAGTTTATGTTGTGGTTTACCGGGTCTGCTTTTCCTGCTCGCGTATTTGTGCATGTTGTCTGGTACATATCTAATGATCTACATCTCTACCTTTCATCCATCTGGTCCGTCTATCTGTATACACCTATGTATCTCTTTTTCTCTCTATATACCTACTTATCTACTGAGGAAGGAAGGTAAAATTTCAAACTCCTCACAGTTTCAGATAATAGGTATTTTTCATTTTTTACACACACGTGTCAAAATTGTATATACATTTTAAGAAAAGAAAAAAATTCTGTATTAAAAGCATAATACTTGAGCTGGGTACAGTGTCTCACACCTGTAATCCTAGCACTCTGGTAAGATAATATGGATAGATTGCCTGAGCTCACAAGTTAGAGACAATCCTGAGCCAGAGTAAGACCTCCTCTCTAAAAATAGCTAGGTGTTGTGGCTGGTGCCTGTAGTCCCAGCTACAGGGGTGGCTAAGACAAGAGAATCACTTGAGCTCAAAGGAATTTCAGGTTGCTGTGAGCTGTGATGCCAAGGCACTCTACTAAGGGTGAGAAAGTAAGACTGTCTCAAAGAAAATTAAAAAAATAAATAAAATCATAATATTCATTTTATACCAATAGCAAAAGATGCACATATGTCACATGAGGCATCTCTTGTAATTGCATAAATCAAATGTGATGAGTATATTACAAATTTAATACAGTTTTTTCCTTTCTTAAATGTGTATACTTTTTTTTGGCACCCTGCGTGTGTATGTGTGTCTGGCAGTGATGATATTATAGAAAGAAAATATGTAAGAATTATACTTAAAGAGTTCATTTTTCAGAACTGTATTAGAAAAAAATAAAAACAAACAAAAAAAATAAACAAATAGCAGTATTTCAAGCCTAGCCTTCCACTCCTCAAAAAAACTCCTAAGCCAACAAATCTACATCTATGTAAGTATCATTTTTAACACTTCAGCCTCTTAAAAGGACATCTGTTTTATTGCCCACTTCACATGTGGACAGAGCACATAATGGATAAAAATAAACCTTCCAGAAAGAAAGATCCAGAGGCCATGGAGGACAATGAAAAAGGTAATTCCTGCCAGAGAGAAAATCCAGCCACTAACAGATGGTGGAGCAGGAGTTAAGTGCACTGTTAGTGCAAGAAGCCTGGAATTCCTTCCTGGAATAATCATAGTATTGTGTTTCCTATTCTTCCTTCTTTCTAAATGCAGATTTTTACATGGGTTACTTTTTAGTTTCACAAAATTTTATAGTAAAAGTGTTAAAGTCATATAACTTGAATTTTAATTTATAGGAGTAACATATAATTTTTACCTAGAATAGTACAGTACTTTTATAGAAAATATTAAAACTGGTTTGTTTTTTTTTTAATGATAACCATTATAACCACCAAATTATAGTGATCTTTGAGTGATCCTACTATGCCAGTATGCCACGGGCCTGACCAGTGAACAATGATTCCTGTTGTAATTGTTTGTATACAGACTCCTACACTCATTCCCTTCTAACCAGAGAGCTCCTTCTCAATCTTCACTGGCATAACTAAGAGCAAATCACATACACTTTCCATCCTGTCTAGATTTAAGATGCCTCTGATGTGCCTCCTTAGCAAAGCATTCATTGACCCCGCTCCCCACTGGTCCTAATTAGACCTCTGGGATGATTTTTTCCCTAAGAGTAAGTCTGAAGATGTGTAATAGAAAAATGAATGATGTAGTGGGCATGTAAGTTTATAAGTAGACAGATTTGGGTAGAAACCTAACATATTTTCTTCACTTGTTTGATATTATTGGATTATGAGCTATTTTGTTGCCAGTAAAGCGTTTTTTAGCCTCCCCTTTGTTAGGTGGAGCTATGCAAAAATGTTCTGACAACTGGGAAGTAAGTAGAGATATATGTAGCTGCCAGGAACATTCTGTCAATGTTACTTGGCATGCCATTTTATCCTTTCTTTTTAAATCTGCTTCTTTCTGATGAATGGAATGAAAATTGGATGGCTGTGCTGGATTGTCCAACTTAGAAGAGAGCTGAGCTTGGTAATGGAGGCCATGTACGGTTAGAAAAGACAAAAGTAATGAATGTCTGCTTTGTGGATCAGAGCACCATATTGTGCTTAATTTGTACATAACTGAATAGCTCCATGGAAAAAAGAAAGTTCTATTTTGTAAAGCCATTGTTATCTGTGATCTTTGTTATTTCTAGACAAACCTAATCATAGCTAATAAGTTTGCCAACATAGACTAGTAAATGGACAACTTCTCAGACTGTTTCAATATTTTTTCATTCTTCTGAACACCACTGAAACGAATTTTTGTTGTTGCTGTTGTTTATAAAATGTATTCAATAACACAGCCATGATTTGAAATTTATAATCACATCTAAAATTGCCACTTGAGATCTAAAACTTGGAGCTTCCCATTTTAATCACAAGATCATTTACTATTATCTAAATCCCCTGAACTTACATTTTATTACTTTAAGGATCTCTGATTGCCAAAAAAGTCATCTACCACTAGTATTTTCCTCCTCTAAATTCTTTTAAAGTTTAGCTTTTATACTACTCATTTCATTATTTAATAAAACAAGTGAAATGTATAGTAATTTTATAAAATTTTGTAAAATTCTTTTGACAGTTATATGAATATGATAGCATTAAGTTAATCTAGTAATAAGTACCAATTATAGATACTGTTTATTGAGGTATACTGCCAAGTACTACAATATCACATTTAATTTTCAAGCTATCGTATAAATAGTTAATGCTAATGTACAGAGCACTGACCCCTCAAAATACATTTTCAAATTCTACCTTCCAGAATATGAGGGTGAGGTTATTTGAAATAAGAGTCTTTGCAGATCTAATTAAAATAAAAATCTTTAGATGCGATTATCCTGCACTAGGGTAAGCCCAACAACCAATAAGAGTGTAAGATTCAGTATGTAGATGCAAAAAATATGCTCATTTAGAGCTTCCTAAAGGACCCAGTCTTGTTAACACTTGACTATGTACTTCTGGCCTCCAGAACTATGAGAGAATAAATTTCTGTTGCTTTAAAACACCAATTTGGGGCAATTTGTGATAGCCACCTCAGGAATATAATACAAATTTTGTTCCCAGCAAATAAGGTGAAAACACAGCTACAAACACAGAAAGTGATTTGGATTTGGTAATAGACGCTGGTAAAATCTGGGGACATAGAAAAAGCCTAGGTTAGCTTGAAGAGATGGTTGTTGGTCACATAGCAAAAAACACAGTGGGGAAAGCTTTCATCGTTTTAAAGAACACCTAATTTTATGAACCAATGTTGGCATGAACATTAAAGGTGCTTCTGATGAGATTTCAGAAGAAAATGAAAAACACGTTATTGTAAATGGGAGGGATCCTTGTTACAAAGAGGGAGAAATGTTGCCTGAATTGTGTTCTACTATTTGGTGGAAAGCAAGCCTCGCAGTAATACATTTAAATAACCACTTGAGAAATACACAAGCTAAATGTTGAAGGTGCAGGCTGATTTCTCTCTGTTGCATATAGTAAAACGTAAAAAGAAAGAGATAAATTGAAAATAGAACTACTTTGTAAAAAAGAACCAGCACTGGATGGTAAGGGAGATGCTTCATCTACCTAGATTGCAAAGCTCGGAAAAATCAGGAAATGTACAGGTGGAAGAGCATAATCTAGACATTGGGTCAAGGGTGTGGCTGAACAAACTTGTTGAACAGGTTAGGTGTGTGATTCATGGATACAGTTAATCATCTTAGTAGAAGCCAGAAATAGACATGGAATCATTTAGGAAGCGCACAACCCTTTGGCTAATGCTGTGGATCTCCTCATACACAGGAGAATCACAGAGTTTTTGAGAATGTTATATCATCAGAAATACTGCCAGCTTGGATTGAAAAAAAAAAAAAAAAAGATGCAATAGAAAAAATAGTTGACAAAATTCTGGAATTGCAAAGGCAGGAAACATACTGATTAATTAACTCAGCTAAAAATATGTGATGACCTTCAAATACAAAAGACCTGAGTACAAGGATGCTGCAGGCAGTAGGGGCTTTGCCAAGTATAGAGCACATTATCCCTTAGAGCCTCTAAAAACTAACTCGGCTGATCTGTAGATGTTAGACTTAGTAGGCACTGAAATTGTGAGAGAATGCCTTTCTGTCGCTTTAATCCATCAGGTTTGCGGCAATATGTCATGGCAAAGGGAGGAAACTAATATATAGAGGATTCACTTTACATGTGGCCACAAGAAGCCTTTACAAGCTTAAATAGCATCATCATGGTCACACAACTATTAGGTAAATGTTTTTACACCCGAGGAGTCTGCTCTAGAGAACTAATTAATCAATGTAATCTCTCATAGGACACTTTACATTTTTTAAAAGTTCGATGTATAATTATAGACTAAGAAGATAATCAATAGATTCATTTATATTTTGGTCATTCCAGTGTTCCCCAGGTATAGCTTTTTCAGGCAACTGCAATCCCCATCGGAGCTACATGTATGCGATAAAGGCACCTACCATAAAGATGATGGCCAAAACCAAAATATCCCCAATGAAGATTGCAGGGCACCCTCAATCATAATGGCTTGACTTTAACAGAATTAACATGCATAGTCACCGGAAGACCAAGAACTAGATCACCAATCTGTTGTGACCATCCTTATTAGATTTTCATTGCTAGTATAAAATAAGAAACTAAGAAATATGTAGTAGTAAGCCGTAGTAAGATATTCTGATTGAGACTTTTGTATTTGCCATTGTTTTAGGATAACTTTATGTATCTTAATTACCTTACCTCGATTTTTTTAAATGACCATGATCACACAATGAATTTATACAGTTAAATAAAATACAACAACATAAAATATTTGATTACATTATTTGACTACATTATACTAATATCATAATAATACTCTCTTATGTTGCTTTCAAGTCCTTCTGGTAGGAGAACGCAAAGATTGACAACATTTGAGAATGAAAGAGCGATTGTGCTTCTCAAAAACAACAATCATAAAAGTAATTTTATTGTAAATATTTGTATGTAATATGTAATGTGCAATCTAGGCTAACAAACAGGAAATTCTAAGTTAATAGGCTTAAAAATAATACATTTTATAATTTCATATATATGTATGTCTGTATATTTGTGCATATACACATAACACTTTTTGAATTGAATGAATTTTAAAGTATAGCAATTTAAACACTTCTTTTTTTTGAGACAGAATCTCACCATGTCTCCCTCAGTAGAGTGCCATGGCGTTACAGCTTATAGTAACCCCTTGAGCTTAAACGATTCTCTTGCCTCAGCCTCCCAGGTAGCTGGGACTACAGGGGTCTGCCACAATGCCCAGCTATTTTTTTGTTGCTGTTGTCATTGTTGTTTAGCAGCCCCAGCTTAGAACCCACCAGCTTCAGTGTATGTGGCTGGAGCCATAACCACTGTGTTACGCGTACCAAGCCTAAACACTTCATTTTTTGAATTGAAGAAATTCAGCACTGTCACATACATGACCACAAGTTCACCTGTCTATATTAGGGTAGAATTTTGACTAGAATAAAAATTCCTGATTCTTTTTTTCAGCATTTCTTTCCAATATATTCTATGATCTTTATCCATTTTATATGCTGAAACCTTCCGTATTTACTTTAGTGATACAAAAACTATAAATTTGGCTTTGTACTCTAAAGTAGTTGTATGAAGAAGTCTGCACTTTTTGTCTATCTTGTTTTGTTTTAGTAGCTAAACAACATAGACACGATATCATAGGACATTATTTTGTTAAAAAGATGTTCTTACATATCTGCTTAAATTATGTATTTGATTAAAACTGCTATAAATGTTATGCCTTTCTAACTACTAAAATGAATCTCATGCATCAAGGTAATGACTAGACCTTTAACGTGATATATTATAAGTTAAACTATCTATAGAAATGAGTAAGGAAAGAATAATTATAAAGGAAGTATGCGATGAGAAAACATTTGCACTTAGAGACGTGTATTTTACCAATGCCATTATTTTTGTGTGGCCTGTGTATTCTTAGTAACCACCATGATGTTTTTTAACAACTGTAAGACATTATAGACTGTTAAATGTGAAAATTAGGGTTTACCAATGAGAAATATTTTAAATGTCACTACTCTTAATCACTTTATATTTGTATGGCAGAAATATTAACAATCAATTTACTTACAGCTAATGGCAATTTATTTTATAAGGCTAGCATATGGATCTTACTAGCTTCATTGTTTTTATCTTTTCAGCAAGCTGATTCTACAACACTGATGATCAATACTGAAACTGTGCATATGTCTATATACACACAGAGGGTGCTAAGAATATATAAATATTTTTATAGGGCGGCGCCTGTGGCTCAAAGGAGAAGGGCGCTGGCCCCATATGTCACAGGTGGCAGGTTCAAGGCAGGTTCAAACCTAGCCCCGGCCATAAACTGCAAAAAAAAAAAAAAAAAAAAAAAAAAAAAAAAAAATTATAAAGGAAGAATGCTGTATTAAAATTGTAATATTCAATATACACTGATAATGTTATCTAGAATATTGTACCTTATATCTCTTGTAATAGCAGAAGTCAAATGCGATTTGAGTAGGTATAGAGACTCACTTTAAATACATGAAAAATTCTCCAGAATTGTTATTCTATTAATCAAGTTTCTGAGGATATTGATACATTTTATGTGAAACCCCAAAAGTTCTCACACATTATGGATGCGGAATCAAAGGACAATTCTCTGACCAAAATTTTATCAGCCTAAAGATGGAACTCAATGGAAAATCAGGTGTAAAGCTCAAATCCTAATCAGTTTAGCCTGAGATAGAGAAAAGGATAGGGGAAGTTGAAAATAAAATGGTTTTAACAATAAATTTAGTTACAATCAGTCAATGCGACTTAATGGTGACAGAATGGAGCCAGAGCATTGAGGAGACTGATGTGGTGGATCATAAATTCTCAACCACAACGGCAAAGCCAGCACTGTAATGACATTTCTTTATACAGTGTCCCTCAGTATACGTAGGGGATAGTCCCAGGACTTCCACAGATACTGAAATTCAAGGATTCTCAAGTTCTTGATATAAAATGACATAGTACTTTAAGAACCTATTCATTTCCTCCTATATACACTTTACATCATATCTAGATCATATATGATGCCTGATACAATATAAATGCTATGTAACTGGTTGTTATACTCTTTAGGGAGCAATGACAAAAAAAAAAAAAAAAAATTGTACATGCTCATCATAGACACAATGTTCTTTAATTATTTTTTTGAATATTGTGTTTTTAATCCACGGTTTATAGAATCTACAGATACAGAAGACAGGGACCCAGAGGGCACACAGTATTTATATTGTACTGAAGACTACAAAATGCTTTCATAAGTATAGTCTGTTTTTATTTTACTTTTAATCTTTACAACACACTTATCATTTTGAAAAGTAAAGTGCTCCTCTCCTCCCATTTAGATTAGCAAACAAACTTTCAGAGAAGTGAAGTGGCCAACCTACTTAATAGTGAAGTTACCTAAAGTGCAATGTTAAGCAAGAGTTACCACTTAATACTAGGTCCCACCTGTCTTGTCATCTCTTCACAACCCTAATCTTCAGTCCTGTACATGATAATGCTGATAATGATATTAAAGGTAAATTGATTTATTGAAAATTACTGTGCTATGGTTTGTGGGAATAGATTTAAAAGTTTTATGATGTTTGTGATTTTTGAATATGGGGACTTTTTTTTAACTGACATTCCCTCGAAAGATACTGTTTCCACCAGATAGTAAAAAGATAGTTTCCTTTCCACAGGGTAATGGATTTTTTAAAAAAGCCAATTACATGCACAACAATGATCTGAATAAACAGGATTCTGAACAAAGCCTCTAAAATTAGAGAGCCTGACAGCAGTGAAGTGTGTGTAATACAGAGAAATGGCTTATCTGTTTGTTGAGTGTGAATTATTCAACACATTTTTTTTTTCAAAAGTACACTAAAAGGAAATCACATACAATACAGTTGAAAGAATCTATCCCTACAATGAACTAATAACATGCAAATGAGCAGAGGCCTTGAGAAAATAAACATATTTACACCAACTCAAACTAGGGAGAAATGTAGCAAATTAAAGGTAAAAACACAAATCAGATTAAATGCTAATATTTTATTCACACCTGACTATGGTCATTTACTTAGCCCTAAGTAATGAGAAAATTGGAAACTGGCTTCGATTCTGTTTTTGTTTTAGAGACTGCTATTAGAAAAAAAAAAAAAAAATCCACTCTGGAGCTCTCAGTAAAACTGTATATCAATGTACATGTTATATCACGTGGCCTGCTGATAGTTCCCTGAGAATGTGCCACTGGCTTCTCAAACTCAAAACTTATAATTTGAACTAATCATGTACCCTGTCTCTGCAGAGTTATCTCCTCCTATGATTGCACGTTTGCTGAGAGGCACTACTATAATTCACACTGTTCCTAAACTGTGATCCTATGTGATTCATGTGATTTCTCCTTTCTTGCTCTCTTTTTTTTTTTTTTTTTCAGTTTTTGGCTGGGGCTGGGTTTGAACCCGCCACCTCCAGCATATGGGGCCGGTGCCCTACTCCTTTGAAGCACAGGCGCTGCCCTCTTCCCTTCTCTTAGCCATAGCCAAGATATCAGCAAATCCTGTCTTCAATGTTCCCAGTAGTTTAGAACCCACTTACTTTTCACCATCAAACTACCATTATATCAGTCAATAGCTTCATATCTTGTTCCAATTATGAAAATATCTCCCCGTTCTAAGCTTTCTATTCCTCTAATTATTTCTGCACTTTATAGCAAGAATAAATTTTATCCCAAATGTATAGCAGTATCTAGTTAAGACCCCTTTTATATTTCCTCATTCCCCTCTGCCTGACTCTCTGACACTCTTCAAGATCTTTACTATGCTTACTCATCTGTTAACATCTCTCCCCAGTTTTTCACATCTTCCCTCCTAAACTCTTGGCACACTACACTTAAGCTGAACAAAACCACTATTGTGCTCTGGCCTACAAGGCCTTCACGCCTTTTCTTCTTTTCTTCCACCTCTTTGACACACCAAGAAAATTATTTGTCTTTTCTTTGGCAAACCTTTCTTTTCTCTGCCTAGATTAGGCTCCATACCTGATTAGATCACATGCTCAGATATTCACATAAGATACTCTTTATACTTCCTTACCACTTGCTGTACTAGATGGAAATTGCATAATGTCTTTTCTAACCAGACTATAAATTTCTGGAAGTTTTAGATGACACATTGTAAGTTTTTGCCCATCAAAAATTCTCAAAAATCTTTCCATTTCAGTTTATTTTTAGTGTTTATGTAACCTCAATGGTTACTGACATAAATATTCATTTATACTAGGTAGAATGATGCTTTTAACAGTCAAGCACAGGTAAGGAAAGCTCATCGCAAAATGATGGACTTTCCATCTTTATCTCTGTTTATAAAATCTATGATTAAATAAGCTAAGTCCCTGAAGTCAAGCAACTGTAGCTATATAGAATTTCAGAGATCATTTCTTTTGGGGGTGGCAGTTATTGAAATCAATGTCTACAGAACTATAATGAGGGTTAACCCGACATACAAGGATACTAAATTTTCTTCTTACCTCTGCTTATTTTTCAAAATAGTTACTCCAGTGCAGGTCAACTACGCAATGTGCAAATATCTACATGTCAAATTCATTTGCAAAATATTCTTCAAATTATCTGACAATATTATGAAAGGGAAGCAATTTAGAAATGTCAACTCATTGTCAAGCAGCATTGTTGGATTCAAATTGAATAATGTGTATGTTTATTTTTTTATGCACAAATTCTACATATTTCATATATGTATTTATAATTATAAATATATATTATTAGTACATATATAAAAATATATGTATACATGATGCGTGGAGAATGGGGACCGAAGACCCCATTCTTGGCAGGGGAAAGTACTCCCAGAAAAGAAAGAAAATTAAAGGGTAAGCTGAGTGAGTTGGAACAAAGTCAACTAGTTTACACTTAAGCTAGCCATTGCTAGCAAGCTTCCTGCCTTTTCTGAAATTCTAGCCTGTTGGGGATACAGCTTACAAACATACCTGCTGGGTCTGTGAGCACTGTCAGGAAAAATGGCTATAGAAGAGACCATGGCAAAGACTTAGAACAGTGGTTCTCAACCTATGGGTCACAACCCACAGGAACTGTATTAAAGGGTTATGGCATTAACTGGTTTGTTTCATGCCTAGTAAACAGGCAAAGCAGATATGCACTGTGGAGATTTGCATTTGCCTGGGGCAGAGATCAAGGGAGTAGCTAGAGCCCAGCCCTGAGATATGGACAGAAGAGCTTATATCCCTTATTGCAAAGGAAGATCCTCTGTGTGTTGATGGGAGGAAAATTCCTCCTTCCCACCTATTCCTCAAAGAAGATTAATGTGGGTGGCATTTTACTCCAAAGGGAACTAGCAGAGTTTAATACCTCCCCAGAAATCTGTGTGTGTGATCTCAAGCTGGAGGCTCTCCCAATGCAAGGCTCAGATTTCAGATTTCTCAAGGCTATTCTTAAGGTTAATAATAACAATAGGAGCTGATATTCTCACTCAGAGAAACTTCTGGCATCTTTGTTGCCTCCCTCATCTTACCCTCTGGGGAAATAGACTTCAATAAAAGCAGAGTGGAGCAACCTCGGTGCCATTGCCAGAATCCCACCAACAGGCAATGGACCCCTGGCTCCCACTTTTAATTCTACTCTATCTCATGTTTCTTTCTTTACTGTCATTTCTGACTGTATTTCTTCATTTGTTCACCACCGGTTTTCACAGATCTTAGCAGACCCTGCCCTCAGGGCAGGCCCCCAACATGCATTATATAAATATATTATTAGTATAAAATGATGTTTCTTTGGCCTAAGTTGTCTTCATCACTTTCTTTGTTAGGGTAACTCTTTCTTTCATTTAGAATACCCCAAATCTGGGCACCTATTAAGCCATATTATTTTTCTTTCACCCTGACTAAACTTTGAGCTTCTTGAAGGCAGGGACTATAACATTCATTTCTTTTTTCCCTAGTCAGATAGACTACCTGACAAGTCTTTATATAAACTTTTGTTGTACAAATGCATGGACAAAGGACACAATTTCCTTATAAACATGACAGTGCTTGATGACTTATTGAGTTATTGTTAACAGAATAAAGGAATTTTCGTGCTCACTAAAAAAAATAAATAAATAAAATGATGTGTGCATATGTGTAAATGTGTGTGAATATAGTACATCCCACTTAATTAAAATAGACTCGAAATAAATAAAAAAAATCCTAGATAAAATAGATTCTATAACATTCTGGAGAACTTATAAAATGAAGACCAATGTCACTAGTAAAATGATTCTTCTATCTTCCCTTTTCCTCTGAAAAGGGTATACAATTTTATTTCTACTAAATAATGCAGTGAACTTTTATTAATTAATAAATGCTTTCTAAATACGTATCAGTACTGTGTAATAGGACATACTGACTCGCATATCATCATAAGTATTAAACCATATGCTGCTGGCTAGAATTAACATTTATATTAGTATCTTAATAAAGCTTCTCAGAAAACTACCTATATATACAATATCTAAAATATATCTCTAGGCATCCACTGAAAATATTTAAAGTAAATTTTATGCAAGAAAATAATTCGAGATTAGAAGTCTCTTTTGTAAACTTTTAAAGAGAGTACAGTCTTGAAACTCTCTTCTCAGTATTAAAGTTTCACATAGCACCTAAGTCTCTTTGATACCTAGAAAATTGTTTTTTTTTTTCTCCTCTTCGAGCAACCACTTACATACGGTGTCATCTGTATTTTGAAATCTACTAATCTAAGGCACACACTTGTATTGCAGCATAACTTCAAGGGACTGGGTGATTATATAAGGAGTATATAAATCTAAACAAATAAAAAGAGAAATATACCCATGCTTTACTTACATGCACGTCTTATTTCCCCCATTTTCAAACTGATTGAACTAACCTATTTTTCAAAGCTGAGGATGACAGTTTTTATTTGGTTTGGAATTCTATGATATGTTGATTTGAAAAAAAAAAAAATGCAGCATAGGAGTCATGTCTCTTTTCTCTTTCTTATGACAAAAATCCATGTTAACAGCCAATTGTTAATTTCTGCTTTAATATTGGTTTGTATTTTTTGCTATATCATAATTGACAACTAACCTTTTGATTCTACAAAATTAATATAATCTCAGTGGTGTGTTGAGAAGATACAAAAGGATAAAATAGTGAATTTTTTTCATGTATAAAAATTCATTCGCAATAATTTAAAAGTGTATGTAGTATAAAACTTTCTGTATTAGTAGGTTCATTATAACAATTGACAACCTATAATCCAGTGACTACACATTATTTTTAGTATCACGACACATCAACAAGGTAGAAATCATCATCTGAATTTTATGGCTGATAAAGTGAGATTTATTGAAGTCATTTGCTAAAATTATGAAATTAGTAAATGGTAAGCAAGATATTTTATACTTTAATCTTTCTGACAGCCCATGAGATCTGCTAATCCTCTTGGTAAACTTCATCATGTAACTTTAACCAGTAAATAAACCTTCCTAATGTTACGTTAGTCAGGATATTTTAAGCTCAAAAGATTAGTCTATGTCACTACATTTCAACATTATGCTCCCCTAGAAGACAATTTAAAACATATTTATGTGGGTGTATATGTACAAATACATATATATACATATACACATATACAAATACATATACAAATATACATATATATATGCACACATATATACATATATACACACACATACACACACACACAAAAGCTGGGATATTAAAACTAATGTATTTGACTAACTTATGTTATTGAAGAATGTATGTACTTTTTACCTTAAATATGTTTGTTCTAACATTTTTATTTTAAAAATCTAGACAAGACAGCTTCAATTGATGTTACTCTTTAATAGCCCTCCTTATATGGCTTTCTAGAAAAATAATAACTTTAGAGGATAGGTTTGTGTGAATTTTCATAAATACTTTAGGGACAACCTCATCAGTTTATCTGTAAAGGTGATAACTGGGTTAGATCAATTGGATAATAGATTTATCTTATGTTCACAATTGAAATATTTTGATTTTCTTCAAAGGCATTCAAGTTAATTGATAAGTGACAACAGAATGTACAGATTAATGTGTTGTATTTTTAAACCACAATCATTTCTAATTCAAAATGTATTCTTTCAGTCTCATGGCTAGACAAATGTGAACAATGTGAAATTTTCATCATTTTCCAAGAAAATATCAGTATTCACTAGATCAGTATTTTCTCAGGTTTACAATGCATGACAATCAGCTAGCTTCCACCATTCTAATTCCAGTAGGGATAAAAACATATTGCTGTGTTTTAAAATGAATATAGATCGCCATATTAAAATATTATTACTGTAAAAACATGTACATAACTCAGCCTGAGTCCATTTGATATGAGCCAATTGAATTAGAATTCAAGGTTTCATTGAAATTCAGAAAAGTATGCATGTTTTTCTCTGTTTCTGTCATAGGACTATAGAGCATTAACCATTAGTGTTAAACATTACTTCAAGTATATAATACCAAAACAACTTGGAATCACATTTCACAAACAAATATGTGTTTAATACATTTGCTATGCATTAAATAAATGTTAACGTCTCTTGTTATTTTATCTTCTTAGAAAGTTATTTTGAACAGGATTATACCACACAAGAATGATTCCATGAATAAAACAGCCATCTCAAAAATATAAACAGAAAGCCTTCTCTTTAGCAAAACAGAAATTTGTGACTTATATTAAATATTTCTATTATGTATAGATGGCCAGTATTTTATGTGATCTTAACAATAGTCCTATAAGAAGGACTGGGTCATGTTATATGCAAATTGAGGAGGAAACCGTGGTATAGTTAAATGAAGGAAAAGTCATGTTATAAAAAGATGCTAAATTGAGGGTGAGAGTTCATGCCTACCGTTGGTATATAAAGTAAACTTCACATAAACAACAGCCCTTGTTTTAATTCCTTTGGTCTTTGAGGAAATAATGTATGTTTTTCTGCCCCATGGTAATTTCTCCACCGGTGCTTTTTTCCCCTCTTCATGTTCTCCTTTGAAGGGACTTTGCTCCATCTGTGATCCATATTATTTTCACTGCTTTCCTTTCTCTCTCTGTTTCCATCAAAATATTAAAATGCTTCATACTCATCCATTATCAAAATAATCCCCCCAAGCCTACCCCCCATGTACGCCAGCTATCATTCCAGCTCTTGTCTTTCATTAATATCATCTCTTCTAGAAAGGTATGTATTCCTTTAACTCTTGTTATTATTTAAAATCCTGTTTAATATTTTACTTGAATAACTGTATACCATCTCCATTCATTTCCACTTTGAGAAAATTTTGGGAGTAGGGAAACAGGTTTGAGAATCATCAAAATTTAAATTGTTCTTGGAGCAAGCTGTCTGTAATATTACAGGATAATTGTAGGAATGGATTCACAATTGATGCTGTTTTATGATAGATTACAAAAATGGCCACACATTCTTTCCCTCCTTGTGTCATATCCCCTTTTGTGAAATCTTGCTCTTAATTATGACTGGGAGTCCGATCGTGTAGCTTGCTTTATTCAATGAGATGTTGACAAAAATGACAGTAACAAAGGCTGGATGGAGAGATTTGTCCCTTTTCTTGCTGATTTGAGATTCCTGCAAATATCCTTCAATCCTGGAGCCAAGGGTGGCCTGCTGAGGGATGAAAGACAGACAGCTCTGAGTACTTCTTTACAAACAGGGACGCCCTGCTGAGAGGCAGCTGACCACAGACCAGTGAGGGAACCTGTCTGAGACAGGCTGAGCGCAAAGTATCAACCCAAGGAATTAAAAGATGCACAAATGTTACATCATGCAGTGAACGATTACTTACATAGAAATTGGTTCTGCTATCACAAAAGCCTAAAACATTCGGTGCTGCCTTTAGAATTAGGCTTTGGTTGGCAATGCAAAAAGTCAAAGGAATTGTTAGTAAACACATGCCAATGTCCAAAACAAAATAAAAGAACAACAACAACAAAACAAACAAATAAAATGATTGAGTTACAAAAGCAAGAAGTAAATTGCTACAGCAGAAAAATGGTGACCCAGGAAAGCACAAAGGAAAACTCCTGGGAGCTCCCTGGGAACATGTGGTGAAGAATCCTCAGGGCACAGTTTGCTGTCACCATCATGACTCATGCTAATGTCTCAGCAGTTTTACCCACCATTAGTTTTGCACCATCTGTACAAATGTGAACACAGTAAAATAAATAATAAATGAATAAATAAGAATAATTCCTGGGTGTCCTTAGGAAAATAGCTTTCATTTGAGACCCCTTAGTAGGTTTTACCGTATCCCAGATATCACTTTGGAAAATTTGAGAGCCATTTCTAGGAATTGCAGCAAAGGAGAAACTTAGAGCCAATCTGAAGTAGTAGAACTGAAGTCATGGAAAACTCATGCTCCGGAGTGGTTGCTCCCGGCTATATTTGACCCAGGAGATTTCAGAGTGACTATGGACAGTGACTCTCTGTGTTTCCCACTGTCCTGCCACTTTCTGAAGTGGGGGGCGGGTATGTCCACTGCCAGGAAGCCATCTTTGTCTCGGGGTTATATCCTTACTTAGTGTTTGAAATTGTGCAAGGAGGGGGAACAAATATGTTGTCTTTCCTAAGTCACTTGGTCAGGAAAATGAAAATCCAAAAAGCATGACCAAACATTGTAGAGATCTTGAGATTCTGGACTTTAATCCAGATGTTGTGATTAAATAACACTTTTAGTGGTGCTGAAAGCAGTGGCTATATTATGCTTATGGGGTGGGTGTCCTGTGGAAAGTCTGTGGCCAGAGGACCAAATGCGATAGACTGTAAACACAACCACACAGTCTTCCTCTCCTTGTCTCCCCACCCTCTTGCCAGGTATCATAAATAGAATTTTAGTCTGACTCTGGCCTTGAGCCTTTATGCCTGACTTTGGCCAAAAAGAAATTGGTAACAGTTACAATATAACATATTATTTAAAAGAGTTCGCAGAGTAAAGCTTTTCTTTCTTGTTGCTTTTAAGAACACTGTGAATAGCATCATGAAGAAAACCTCAGGCTAACATATTTAAGGGCGAGAGTTATATGCTCCAGTCATCCTTGCTGAGCTAGATCAAAGCCAGCCAACTCCTAATGAACAGAAGTTGACCACAGAAAAATGAGTGACACCAGCTTACGCCAGAAGAACTACCTAACTGAGCCCAGTGAAATCACCATGGCTCAGAATCAATAATCAAATAAATAAAGGTTTGTTGTTTTCAGTGACTAAATTCTGCAGAGGTCTGTTACTAGACTAAAGCTAACCAACGCATAAAGTCACAGGCTATGTATCCCATCTACATGGAGTACTAACTGTTCTTAACAAGTAATTACATTATTGTTTGCTCAGGAGTTTGCTGCTTTTGGATTGTCCTGCCTTGCTCTATCTAAAATGGTCTTAACTCATTCAGTACCCTGAAGTGTTCTTTAAGCTCTATTTTTTCTATACTACTTCATGGAAAATCTATGTTAATTGATTTATTTATAACCATAACATAGCCTTATAATCTTAAGTAAAGGAATGATTGATATAAGACATAATCAGATACAAGGCATTAAAAATAAACTATTTAAAACTCATTTCAAATACGAAATATGAAATATGCCAGACAAATAAACATATATTTATACCAAGAAACTTAAATTAAAAAGAAGAATCTCTTCCATGCACGATATATCATTAACACGTGAAGGACTGCGGAGTATCTGCAAATAGCTTTTTCTCTTGACGAGGGAGGTCAAAGAATTTTGCACATTAGCACATCTATATCTATACTTCTTTCCTTTTAAAGAAATGCATAGGATCCCATTATATTTATCTCATAAATTATTTTTACTAACAATAGCTAGGCCATTTGTAGATTTGTTATTGTTATGATATTGTAAACATAACTTAGTTTCATTTATTTGGTTTGGTTTTGTCTTTACAAATTGTGTCCCAATGAGCATACTTACAAATACATTTTGCTTAACTTGTGAGACTACATTTCTGGACTTACTTTCCAGAAATGGGGTTGTGTCAATGAAGATCCCTTATTTTCTCACCAAACTGTATTTGTTTGTTTAATTTTTAGCCTGTTATAATGGTATGCATCACCAAGAGATCTGGAAATTCCTTCAAGATGGTGTCATTATAAGAAGTAGGTGCTCCACAAATACTTGAAACTATTTCGTTTTCATAGGTAAAATATGTTTATAATGTGAAATAACATACAAGTAATGACATTTTAGTGCTTCAGTTTCTTTGAACAAATATATATATATTTTATTTTTGTTTTTCTTTTTTTAAATTTGTATTAAATCATAGTGTGTACATTAATCCAGTCATTGGGTCCAGTGTGCTGGTTCTATATACAATTTGAACGTTTTCATCCAACTGGTTAACAGAGCCTTCATGGCATTTTCTTAGTTATTGTGTTAAGACATTTATATTCTACACCTAGTAAATTTCACATGTGCACTTTTAAGATGCACCAGAGGTGTGGTCCCACCAATTACTCTCCCTCCACTCATTCTCCCCCTTTCCCTCCCCTCCCTCTCCCCTTTCCACTTCTTTTTGGGCTATAACTGGGTTATAGTTTTCATAAGAAAGCTATAAATGGGTTTCATGGTAAGACGGTATACCATGGAATATTACAAATATAAAGATTTATATTTTATGGAATATAAAAAAAGATGGAGACTTTACCTCTTACATTGTTTACATGGATAGAGCTGGAACATATTCTTCTTAGCAAAGTATCTCAAGAATGGAAGAAAAAGTATCCAATATACTCAGTCTTAATATATTTGTTTAATACATTATATGGATAACAAGTCCAAAGTGTGTGGTATAACTAATCAAGGTTGTACACTGTATTTTTTTATGTGGAGAATGATTTTTACTTTTTAAATATGTATTATTTATATAGGAAATAACAATCAAAATAACACATCATTTTAATAAGCTTGTTCAAAGGTAAGCTTTTTCTCATTTAGCAATCACTTAAAATCAAATTACAGGGGAAACACACCCAAACACACACACACACCTACACCCCCTCAAGTATGTTGTGTAAATTCAGTCACATATTCATGCGTTCCTAGATCATCAACACTGACTTTCTGGAAAATATCATTCATACATATATATCTCATTTCCATGTATTTGTGTACAGTGCCATACAAAGCACTGTCTGAAATACATAGAAGCCGCTGTCTTCTTCACCTGTCTTACTTGATTTGGCCCAACCACTATTTAAATCTATTCTCTTTTTCACATTGTGGTTCTCAAAGAATAAAATTAATTTCGATAAACAGCACATTAATACATACAATATTGAATCAGACCAAGGCACAATTTGTAGTTCTTTTCTATTTAAAACTTACCTAATTGACTTCATATGCGGGAAAGTTACCCGGAACAAATAAATAAGACAATATCCTCCCAAATATTCTAGTTGCCTTAGAAAATGTAAGCCCCAAATTTAACTAAATAGCTATTGAAATATTTAGTTTGCGGATAAATAACCTGGCATTATTTCATGTAGCTTTCATAGGCACACGGATGGATTAATTTACTGGCAAAGCAAATGAACCAGATTTAATTGCTGTCTCTCAACCTGTTTGAACAATTGGAAGTGGATAATATTGTTCACAATGCAATTAATCATATCACCACAGTCATCTTAAATTGGATTATTACACAAAACAGAGAAAACGGGATGTTCAGACAAAACCACAGAAAAGGGCAAGATGTATCTCCTGCCAGCTCACACTCAGGTGACATTTCATAGAATGAAAGTTTTTCTTTCCTCCTGCTTCAGTCTTGGCACCCTCACCTCAACCTTTCCCACTCACTGATCCCTTTTTTCTCCCCTTATCTCCGTCCCTCTCCTCTCCCCCCTGTGGTGCTGCTTTTTTTTTTTTTTTCTTCTTTTCCCATTTACAGACAAATATCTAAAAAAGCATACGAAGATCCAGATTCTATCAATTATTCATAGAAAGCTGAATGAAGTAAATAATTTCTGTGTGAACTAGATCATTTAGCTATTGAACTAATCATTCAACACAAAGCTATTTGTTCTTTTTTCTTCATTCTTTGTCTTTGTTTGTATTTCTATATTAAGTACCTGCAAGAAACTCAGTACATACATTGACTTTCGTTTAGTCAATTGAATTACAGGACCTCAAGGTATTGCTTCTTACTAAGAAGTCTTCTAATTATTTTAGGGTTAGAAAATCAGCTTTCCTGTGTATAAACCAAAAATATAATGCCCACCTTGCAAGACTGTAATTCACCCTACATATTATAGAATGAATATGCATAATCTAATATGTAAAAGACATTCAAAATAATGGCTGGCACATATAAAGCAGATTTCAGGTTTATATTTAACTCTGAGAAACAGATACCCCTAAACTAAGTATAAGATAAAACTTAAATTTGTCTCTCATATAAATGTGTAGATAGATACATGTTATCCAGGAAGATATAGTAGCTCTGCTCCAAAAAACTCTCAAAGAAAAAGATATCTCCATTTCATAATCTGTCTTCCCTAGGGTGTTACCTTGTTTATGTGGTCTGAGGTGGCAAATGGATGTTGATCTATTGCACTCACTTCATAGAAGCTGGATGGAGGAGGGGAAAGAAGGAAGGAAAGTTTGTATCATCTCTATTTTAACGAAGGCTCCAAAGCCATTTACCATATTTCTGCTTTCTTTCCATGGTCTAAAACTATGCACAGTCCCCCTCCTAATTTCACAAAAAACTCCTGAAAATATAGTTTTTATTTTGAGAAATAACATAGTGAGCGGAAAGTTGAGAGTTTATTTCTATAAGAGAGAGCCGCTATTGAAAGACCACTGGCAGGCTCTGTTAAACTGTTCATTAAATTTTACCAAATGTTATTAATCATTTTATATCATGAGAATGATTTCAGGAGTTCACTTGACAGAGCAATTTCCAAATATTATAGCGTTCTTCCAGTCTACTTCTGAAAGAAGTTATTCTATAATATTCCGTAAGGACAAATAGATTTATCTATAGAGGAAACTCAATGTCCATTGAAAGTCTATAAATTCTTTTACATAGATATAAACATTACACTAGATTGTACACGTGATGAATGATTCACCTTAGGATTTCTAAAATTATATAGAGAAACAGACAGGGAAAGAGAAAGACAGAGACAGAGTTATCTGAAAAGGAATCAGAATTATGCTATGTGTATAATATCAACTAACTGTTGTCTATATAGGAACAGATGTGATATAGATAGATTGATAAATAGTTATAGGTTTTGATTATTACTATGTGCTCAGCCTTGGGTGCAACACTCCACATGCATTATAATATGAGTGGCTAAAGAAATTAAGGCAGAAAAAAGTGGAAAACTCAAAAGTCCAGCACACGAGTCCTGTCTAGGGCTCGGTCTGCCTTGATTTTAGAGCAGTTTGCTTCCCTCTTCTTTATATCCAAAAATCCCTTATTAAACTGGGAGAATAATCTTCCTTTAGGAATATATTGATGATCACAATAACCTTAAACCTGAATCACTTAATTCTTTAAAACGTCAAAAATCTGACTTCAGACATTCACCATTTTTTTTTTTTTTTTTTTACTAAGTATACATGATTTCTCACGTAAAATATCTTTATTATAATCTTCTGAGCTACTCACATATCTCTCTTGGTTATTCCCAAATTTCCTATCAATCCTACCTTCTCTTAAAATTCTGCTTTCAACTCAACCCCTTAAATTATAAAAACTAAATGTAAAAGTACAAGAAAGTATAAGTTCATGCTGCCTAATTCTAAGGTAACTTTCATTTTCATAATAGTACAATGCCTCTGATTCATAAGGGTTTAAACTAATTTTATGGGGGAAAACATCAGTATTATCAGTATTCCTTTTCATCTAAGATTTTTACTCTCTCATATTCTTTGTACTATTAAGGCATTTCACTATATGAAAATACTGCAATGTTACTAAGAGAAAAGCCATTACTATTTACATGCATCTTATCATGATCATTGTTGTATAATTTAAAAAATAAGCTATAATGCCATTTATGCCAAAATATAATTTTTAGCTGTCACCAGTTTGCACATCTTTCTATGATGCTTCTTATTTTTTTATATCTCCTGTTAGAATCATTCTGTAGTTTCCAATACAATGTTGTATATATATAGCATTGTTCTGTCAGTCAGTCATTGGGATCTATTGAGTTTTGCGATCTTTGCAACAGCTGTAACAAGTTCTCATGACAAACTTTGAAAGTACTAGATTGTTAGTATCTGTAAGACTGAAACAACTGATTGTGTATTTTTTTTTTTTTTTTTTTTTTGAGACAGAGTGTCAATTTGTTGACCAGACTAGAGTGCTGTGACATCTGCTAACTCACAGCAACCTCAAACGCCTGGGTTCAAGCAATCTTCCTGCCTCAACTTCACAAGAAGCTGGGACTACAGATGACCATTTGAAAAACTGGCTACTTTTCTCTATTTTTAGTAGGGATGGCGACTCCCTCTTGCTCAAGCTGATCTCGACTCCTGGGCTCAAGCGAACCTCTTGCCTTGACCTCCCACAATGCTAAGATTACAGGAGTGAGCCACCGCACCTGATATAATTGTGTAAAATTTATTGGCATGCTCAAAGTCATAGAATCTTTGATAAGATGAATAATACACAATTAATAGTGCCGATCAAAAATGAGATCTTAGAGAGCTGCACCCATGGCTCAGTGAGTAGAGTGATGGCCCCATATACCAAGGGTGGCTGGTTTGAACCCAGCCCTAGCCAAAAAAAATAGCCAGGCGTTGTGGCAGGCGCCTGTGGTCCCACCTACTCAAGAGGCTGAGGCAAGAGAATTGCATAAGCCCAGAGCTGGAGGTTGCTGTGAGCTGTGACAGCACAGCACTCTACGGAGGGCAACAAAGTGAGACTCTATCTCTACAAAAAAAAAAAAAAAAAGAGAGAGAGAGAGAGAGGTCTTAGAGATTTAAAATATTAATATAAACTCTGTTGAAGATACCTGCAGAATTATCCCAGGATAACTTTGATCACAATAATTTCCAATTCCTATCATCAAGACTTTTTTCACTTTCCTTTTCTATATTCCCAAGATCCTTTTAGTACTTAAGGAGATATCAGAGATATCTGCAATCCTAAAGGGGAAGTGATTTTCTGCTAAATTAATCTGTTAGAAGTAATCTCCCACGGACTTACAGTATACTCTGACCACGCTCCAAAAACTTTAGCTATTTTATGTGTTCAAATTGCTAGTACCTTCTAGAACAAGCAAGGGTCACTTGAAACTCATGGGATCATTTGAACCTCATGGCACACATCTGAGAGATAAAAGAATTTTCTGTGGTACATCTCCTATGTAAAAAGAAGCAGAAAACTGTTGGCTACCTTGTGTAAATGAAATAGATAAAATAAATTATCATTTATTTCTTCCCTCAAAAGGGAGAGGTAGTAATTCTTTGGTATCACTACAAACATTAGTTTTTATGTTTGTTTCTTTTTTGAGACAGAGCCTCACTTTGTCACCCTGGTAGAGTTCCTTGGTGTCACAGCTCACAGCAAACTCAAACTCTTGGGCTTAAGGGATCCTCTTGCCTCAGCCTCCAAAAGAGCCACAACACTCGGCTATTTTTTAGAGACGAGGTCTCACTCGGGCTCATGCCGATCTCAAACTTGAGAGCTCCTGCAATCCACCAGCCTAGGTCCCCCAGAGTGCTAGGACAACAGGTGGGAGCTGCCACATCCAGCCCAACATTAGGTTTTTTGAAAAATTATTAGGGCAAGTACTAGAATTGAAATATAAATTAGCAGATTTAAATAGAAAATTTGTGAAAAAAATAAACTTTGAAGTCCAGCTTTATTTACCTAGCATTTTCTTCTCTATTCTATTTTTCTTCCTGAGTAATATTGTTATTGAAAATCAGCTATGCGAGTATGTCTGTGCCTCCTATCTTTCAGGGCATATACTAAGTCTGAATAGGTACATTGTAGGAAATTATTACTAAGCAATCAGGAATTTATACCAGAAATAAGTGACTGTCATCTGGTAGAAATATTGGCAAATGAAATTGCTTACCATCGCATATAAAGGGAGAGGTAGTGATGCTTTGGTTTTGTGCTTCTTGTTTGCCAAGAGGCTAAACTTTTAGAAATGACACACTTTTTTTTTTTTTTTTCTTACCAAATAGCCCCCTTGCAAGCTTCTGCAGGGTAAACAGTCTTTTGTGGTTTCTTTGCATTAAAGTGGTGACTTTATTTCAAATAAGAGTACAACTTAAAACATTTATCAGGCATATTACAATGTGACCCATTCATATGAAGAAATTAGAAGATTGAATGAAGAGAGATTCCTGTGCTTCTAAGTTTGCCATTGCCTTAAAAGCATAGTTACTATGGTATACTTCTCCATTATTCATATATTTATGCATTAAAAATTAGCTTGGTTTTTTCCTTCACTTCTGTCATCCACTTTAAATGGGAAATACCTATTGCATTACCATTCTCAATTTAACAGCAAAGAAATGTATAGGCACAGAGTAATCAAGCATATTAAATGACTCAGATCAAGGACAGTCATGTACTACACAATGATGATCCAGTCAACCATAGATTGCACACGGGTTATGGTGAAGTGAAAAAATTCTTATCACCTTGTGGTTGTAAAAGCTACCATAACATGTTAGTGTAACCTATTACTTACATGTGTGTGGTAATGCTGGTGTAAACACACCTCCTTGCCACTAATTATATAAAAGTACATATCCAATTACATATAGTACATCACTTGATGATGGTAATAAATGACTGTGATACTGGTTTGTGTATTTTCTATACTTTTGGTCATTAAAGTGTTCTTCTCTCCTTTTTAAAATAAGAAGTTAACTGCGAAACAGCCTCAGGCAGGTGCTTCAGGAAATCTTCCATTGTTATCATAGAAGATGACAGCTCCATGCTGTTACCACCCCTAACAACCTTCCAGCGGGACAAGATGTGAAGGGGGAAGAAAGTGATGTGGGTCATACTGACTCTCTACAGGCATAGGCTAATATGTGTGTGTGTGTGTGTGCATGTGTTTGTGACATAGTTTTTAACAGAAAGTTTAAAAAGTTTATATATATATATATATATATATATATATATATATATATACGTATATAATAAGAATATAAAGAAACAACATATTTTTGTATGGCTATACAATATGTGTCTGTTTTAACGTAATTACTATTAGAAAAGCCATCAAAAATTAAAAACTAAAACGCTTATAAAGCAGAAAAGTTACAGTGATATAAGTTCAATTGAGAAAAGAACAATATATGTTTTTGTGAGACCCTCTCTTTTTGTTGCCCTCAGTAGAGTATTGTGGAATCACAGCTCAGGGAAACCTCAAACGCTTAGGCTCAACGATCCTCCTGCCTCAGCCTCCTGAGTAGCTGGGACGACAGGCACCTGCCATCACGCCTGGCTAGTTTTTGTTTGTTTGTTTTTATTTTTGTTTTCTACTTTTAGTAGAAACCAAGTCTCCCCTCTAGCTCAGGCTGCTCTGAACATCTGAGCTCAAGGCATCTTCCCGCCTCAGCCTTCCAGAGTGCTAGGATTACAGACACCACACCCAGCCCATAGGTTTATAAATTTAGTGTAGCCTATATATACTTACTGTGTTTATAAAATCTATAGTAGCATATAACAATAGCCCAGGATTTCAGATTTACTCACAATTCACTCACTGACTTATCAAGAGCAATTTCCAGGCCTGAAACCTCTATTCATAGCAAGTGTCATAGGCAAGAGTACCATTTTTTACCTTTTATACCATATATTTACTCTACCATTTCTATGCTTAGGTGTGTTTTTTATATATAAACACTTGACCATCGTGTTAACAAATTCCACATAATTCATTACAGTAACATGCTGTATAGTTCTGATGCCTACAAGCGCTGGGCTGTACCATAGAGCCAAAGTGTGTAGTAGACTGGACCATCCAGGTTCGTGAGTATACTCCATATTGTGTTTGCACAATGATGAAATCACTGAAAGATATTTCTCAGAATTCATGCCAATTATTAAGTAATGCATGACTGTATAAATAGTAAGATGTCTTATCACTTATGTAGAGACTTATTACTTATAACTCAATAACCACATATTTTACTTTAAAATGATGCTAAGTGGTACTTTATATAGCTGTAAAAATACACACAGATACATAGCTCAATTACTAAACTGGTTGTTTGTTACTGCATCATTTGGTTAAGGGTATAAAAAATCTGTTTGACTCTCCAAGAATCAAAAGAAAACAATGGCAAATTTGTTGTACCTGTCTTTGTTTACACATAGAAATTTTTAAAACGAATTCTAAACTAAGTTCAAAAAATCACTTCTTTTGGAAGCAGTTTTACACTCATCAGACTTGGTCAGAGACTCCTCTCACACGACTGCATCTGACTTGTTAATTTATTTTCTTTCTCTTGTCCCTCTCCCTCTCCCTCTCTCTTTTTAGAGACAGAGTCTTACTTTTTCTGCCTTGGTAGGGTGCTCTGGCATCACAGCTCACAGCAACCTCAAACTCTTTGGCTCAAGCAATTCTCTTGCTTCAGCCTCCCAAGTAACTGGGACTACAGGCGCCCACCACAATGCCTATTTTTAGAGACTGAGTCTTGCTCTTGCTCAGGTTGGCTTCGAATGTGTGAGCTCAGGCAATCCACCCTCCTCGGTCTCCCAGAGTGCTAGGATTACAGGCGTGAGCCGCCATGCCCGGCCCAGACTTTGTACTTTCTTTTCAGAGCTCAATTGAAATTTTAAATAACAAATTATGTCATTATAAACATAATTTTACCTACAGAATGGGAAAAAGTAGCCATCCTGACTTGTTAATTGTATCCACAGCACCTAGCACAGTTCATGAGATTTGGTGGATTCTCAATAAAAAAATTATTATTGAATTATTGATGATGTTGAAGCTCAGAGAAATGATTCGATTGTCATTAATAGAATTATTAAATAAGTGGCAAGGTTAAGTGCAGACCAAAATGCAGGTAACAATTCTCTTCTCCATATTTATATATTCAAATATGGTACCTATTTGCCACATGTTACTATTTATATTTGAATTTAAATTACTTAAATATAAGTAAAATTTTAGGTCATAATTTATACTATCTACATTGTACATGATCAATAGCCTTAGGTGGCAACACAGCACTTTGGGAAACTGAGGTGGGTAGATTGGCTGAGCATAGGAGTTCAAGATCAGCCTGAGCTAGAGCAAGACCCATGTCTAAAAATAGCTGGGTTTTGTGGCAGGTGCCCATAGTGCCAGCTACTTGGGAGGCTGAGGCAAGAGGATCAGTTATGCCCAGGAGTTTGAGGTTGTTGTGAGCTGTGACACAGGACACACTACTGAGGGTGACAAAGTGAGACTCCTCAAAAAAAAAAAAAGAATTTCCCACCTACGCAGCAAGTTCAATTGGACAGTGCTGTATATGTTTCGACTCTATTAACAAAGTATGGCATAGAAATAAATTAGTCCTATCTTAATACTGAAATATCAGTTATATTTAATATAATGACTAGTTTTGAATTTTCTACTCTGAGAATTACCTTTTTAAAAATCCACAAAAACTTAAGCAATATCACTTCTTGTTTAAACATACATGTCATAATCTTAACATGTAGCTTAGAAATAATATCATGGAATGATGTAAAAATAACAATGAGTTCATAATTTATCTATGCTTATGACAGACACTAAAAAACTTAGGTTCATTTTGATAGGGAAAACTTAATTAAGACTAATAATTTGACATTGCTTATGTCTACAAAGCACAACGTAAATTGAGGATCAGATTAATTTGATCATCATGGATAAGCCAAATAGAAAGGAAGGATGCATTATGACCTACCGTATTAATTTGTGACATGTAAATTGATTCCATTATCTGATTAATACATATAATTATTAAAATTAGTAGAGTCAAAGACAAGGCCTTTGGATAGTAGCAAGTTATATAAATATAAAAACCTACTTCTCACTTTGGGAAAAATAACAGAAATAATAGCAAAACTTTGCTTTCTCCACTAAAATTCAGTCTGTTTCAAGAAAATATTTTTGAAATGCCAAATTATTAAATAATATTGAAAAATGTTACAGGGTAGAAATTATTTTAAAGGGTATAAGTAGACTTAATTTGTTTAGAGAATAATCCAGGGTAAGAAAACAATGAATGGTAAATTTCATTAATTTCTATGTTATTAAATTCAGAAAGCTTTGCTAGAAATACAGACTTTTTAATATTTCAAAATGGAAAACTACTGACTTCAACAAATGTAGACATTTTGTCTTTAGTATACATACTGCTAAAGATAGCACTGACATTTTGTCTTTCAAAATACTAAGGTTTACTTCCAAAGCTAGACCTTGGGAAGGTCTAAATCCTGACCCTCTTCAACATATAGAATTCTCATAAATTGGTGAATCTCTTCATCTTATACATACATTGAGGAAATGTGGTGTTCTCATTAATTATGTATATCAATGAAGCATACATGAAAATGCATATTCTCCAAATGTACTAGAAGTGATAAGCAAGATGTAATTCCCATTTGGATATCTGAAAGGAGGTTTTCTGATGAATCTGACAAACCCTCCATGTTCCCTGAATTAGGTAGTACATATCATCTGCATGTTTCAGAAGACTTGAAGCTTCTCTTTATCGATGAATACATGGTAACATTCACATGATAAGATGCTCTTGAAAGACAACTCATATTTTTGCATTCTTTCCTATAAATGTTTATAGTTACAAACTTTCATGGTTGAGACATAATTACACATAATTATCAATACCATGCTCAACATTATAAATTTGATAAATAGCAACTGTCTGGTCAGAAGGTAAATCACATATCAGATAGAAGAGGAATTTCAGTCTACTATTTTCCTTTAAGAACATGAGACTTTTTTAAAACATGACGTTTTTAAAAATAGACTGATATAGAGACATAGATCTGTGGAAGAGAATAGAAAATCCATAGATAAAACTAGCTTGTAATTATAATGTGATCTTTGATAAATCAAACAAAAGCTTACACTAGGGAAAAGAATCCATATTTAATAAATGGTGTGAGAAGACTGATTAGCCACATGCGAAAGACTGAAACTGGTCTGCATTTCATCAGTCACAAAAATTGACTCATTATGGATGAAAGATTTAAATCTCAGTCATGAAACCATAAAATTGTAGAAGAAAGTATGGGAAAAACTCTTGATGATATCGGCCTGGGGAAAGATTTTATGTTGAAGAACATATTGGCAATCACAGAAACATACTAAAATGAATAAATGAGACCTGATCAAGCTAAAAAGCTTCTGCTCAGCTAACGGGACAACAATTAAAGCAAATAGACAACTTTCAGAAGGGGAGAAGATATTGCATGTTATGAAACTGACAAAGGGCTAATAACCAGAATCTACAGAGAACTGAAACTAATCAGTAAGGAAAGAGTAAACAATCCCATTTGTCATTGAGCAACAGACATGACAGAACCTTCTTCCAAGAAGACAGATGAATGGCCAACAAACACATGAAAAAATGTTCATTTCTCTAATCATCAGAGAAATGAAAATCAAAACCACCTTGCTATAACACCTAACCCCAGTGAGAAGAGTCTACATTACAAAGTTCCAAGCTGCTGATGCTGGCATGGTGTGGAGAGAAGGGAACATTTATACATTGTTGGTTGGATTGCAAAGTAATATAGCCATTTTTGAAATAAGTATGAAGAATCTTCAAAGAGCTAAAAGTAGACCTTCCATTTGATCTTGCAATCCCATTACTAAATATCTACCCAGAAAAAAAAAAAAAAAATCACGTACCCTAGGACATTTGCACTAGAATGTTTATTGCAGTACAATTTCAATTGCCAAGATGTGGAAACAACCCAAGTGTCCATCAAGTCATGAATATATAAAGAAATTGTAGAATACTATAATTTACTATAATACTGTACTAATACTATAGTATACCATGGAATACTATTCAGACATAAAAAGACAAGGACTTTACATCTTTTGTATTTGCCGGATGGATTTGTAAAGCATCACAAGAATGGAAAAGCAAGTATCGTGCACTATTGGGAGAAAAGGACAACCACAATCTAATAGGAAGAGTGGGGGAAGGAGGGAGGAAAGAAAAGGGAGAAAATAAGGGGTTTGGTGTGCTACCACCTAACAGGCACAATTTAGTGGTATATGGCACACCTCTTGAGTAAAGAGTTCAACTACAATTTGGACTTTACCCAACAAATGCAACCAATGTAACCTAATTATTTATACCCTTATATCTATCTGAAATTTTAAAGAAATTAAAAAAAAAAAATAGACTAACGTGGGGAAGTGCTAGAGAACACGTAGAATGGTAGGCCATAAAACTATGTGTAGCTTACCATTTAAAATAGCTTTGTTTCTGGAGATTCTTTTACTTGGTATAATTAGGAAATCTTAACAACACAAACTGGGAACTGAATTGCTCCTTGAAGTACAGTTAATGAAAAACGCAAAGCATGTACTAAAATATAAGATGATACATATTTAATTCAGCTTTACAAACTCTTGATAAAAAATATTGGATCAAAAACTATCTACAATTAGTTATAATACCACAGACCCTCTACAACTAGAAATTATTCCTCTTTGGACCTCCTCCATCATCTAAGCCAACTGTAGTCTACAGAGTTGCATTAATTTCATATGACCACTACTTAGTTCTTAAAACAACACACATTTATTATCTTACAGTTCTGGACAACAGAAATCCAGAATCAATTTCACTGGCCTAAAATCAAGATGTCAGCAAAACTCTTTCTTCATGAGGCCCTAGAGGTGAATCTATTTAGTTTCCTTTTACAGTTTCTAGAAAGACTGCCCCATATCTTGGTTCCTATTCCCGTACCTCTCCAACCTTTGATTGGAGCAGGCATTCTCACATAACTTTCTCTGACTTTTACCCTTCTGTTTCCCTCTTTTTAGGGCACTTGTAATTATATTAAGTGAATCTGGATAAATCAAGGGAATCTCCCCATCTCATTATCTTTAATCACATATGCAATGTCCCTTTTGCCACATAAGGTATAATATTCACAGGTATGGATATTTTGAAGGGGTTACTAATCAGCATTTATAAAGATGCCTTTGAAAAATGTGTTTTATTTTGGTGGTTGTGATTATAAGTAGACAAGTCTTGGTAAGCACAGCTTAGAATTTAGCTAGTGTTTTACCCTCTTAGTCATACTTTTTTTTGTAAGACAGACAAATCACAATCATATATTTTATATATATATATATATGACTGATTTGACAATATCTGTTGCCTGCTTTAAAATATACCTGTCATGCCTGTAAATATTTGTCAATATCTATCAATATATGTATATTATTTCTCTACTTTTGCTTTTACATGCTGTGTTGTGAGGTCATTGATATCACAGCCCTTACAAGAAGTTTATTTATCTGAAAGGACGTTGCAGAAGGAATGTTGTAAAATCTTTCATTTGAAATTTTTTTTTGTATGCATAAGACAATAACTAGAATAAGGGGAGTGTGGCAAAATATTGAATGGCATGCTGTTGAAAACCTATAAAATTGCTTATCTTTTATTTTAATCTAAATGATCATTCTACTCCTTTAAATGCTGATTTTTATTTTATTAAGCTAAAACTGGTCAATGGTCTAAATTTGCAAGACATTTCCATTTTCAAATCATTCCAACTGAACATATGTTAAATTAATCATTTTTTATTTCCTCTATTTATTACAAGGACGTACATAATTAAGTACATAAATATAACTCTAGTATTTATCTTTCACTATTCTCATGTATTTCATCATGATAAAGAATTTGAATATAAACAAAAGAATGTCTAGATATTAACATAAAACATGAATTTTTATCACCATTTTCAGTTATCAACAAATTGCTTTCAATTTCAATTATTAACAAATTGCTTTATAAATTCTTTTGTTTGAATGTTTCAGTTAACTCCTTGATACCTGTACATGTTAATGCAGATTACTTTTTGTGATGATGCCTACCACTAAAAGTTCTGAGAAGATCAATTTGTCTTGGTGAATAAAATCAGAACTACTTAGACAAAGGATGATTTATAATATTAATAGCTGTGATTTCAATTAATAACCCATAATAAAAACAACTATAAGAGTACAGATATGTTTACTTTCAAAAAATAATTATGAACAAAAACCTCATATAATTGTATTTAATTAATGGTAAATTAATTGACCACTGTAAAAAATGGTCCTTTAAATTTTGAAAAAATTGATTAAACCTAAAACAGTTAAGCAGTAGCATTCAAAACATGCTAGTTGCAATACAAAAATTGGCCAGACATTCTGATTCCAAAATGGTGGCACAGAAGGAAGCTGCTTTCATTCACTCCAGAGAAAACCAATAACAAATACAGAGTGTTGGGATTATCTCCAGCAATACCTCAGAATTCAAATATAAAAATGATACATTTTCCAAGGCTGCAGAAGAGTGATGAAAAATATAAGTAGGTGATACCAGAATTGCACTTACATATTTATTATTTGTGTGCAAATCATACCTGTACCCAATCTGTACAGGTACCCAATCTTCTTGGCACTAAGTGCATGGGAATTTCCTCCTAAACTCCTAGTTTCTAAAATAGAAAAATTTAGACTGAGGTAGACAACCAGCTTCACCACCATCTTGGGTTTCCTGGTAAAAGACCTGTCCTTGCCTCAAACCATAAGAAGCTTTTTGAGTGCCTGAAGGAAAAAATATTCCTGGTAATGTACAGAGGACAGACCAAAGAGTAGAGACAAGATTGCCAAAATTCCCAGCCAGTACTGGAAACTTTAACTCAGCCAAAAGAGACACCAAATCAGAGAACTGTTCAGTAGGGCCACACTGTAGGTGATAAGTTCCACAAGTCTTCTAGACACAAATCTCTAACAAACTTTCCCACACTGCCAGAATATCCCCTTTGGAGACACTATCTAGTATGGAAAGGCATTAATTTAGCAGAAAAATAAAGAAATGAAAAAGGTAAACTACAAAGAATCTCTAAGCAAATGTATCTCTAAGCAAATATGTCTTAATTCTTTTGCTTAAAGAATCTCTAAGCAAATGTATCTGAAAAAAAAAAAAAAAAGAATTTTCCTCTGGCTTTCTGACTCTGATTTCAAATTCTAGTAATTATGTTAGAGCTTAAATGTTGTCAAATATAATTTAGGTTATAAATTGTCTCCTTATTAAACATTGTTGTAGCAGAATATTTTCACAGTGAGAAAAAGCAACTCAACCACCAGAAAAGGAATGATGAATTATCGCTTTCAATAATTAAATAGTACCAATATTTCATTGCATATAATTTGTGGGAATGGAATTACTATAAAAAGTCTGGTTTGAATTTTCCATGGGCCTATAATTCTGAGAATGACTATGATATTGGACATAGAAATATTTTCATTTATAATTGTTGGTTAATGTTAAAAAAAATCTTAATGCTTAGTTAATCATATTATAAAGACAAAATATAAGAGAGCTTTTCTCCCAGGAATCTAAAAATAACAAGTCTCTATTTTTTAATATGTTAGTGACACACTCAATGGCTGCATTTAATTTTTTTCATTGTATGTTATTCACAATTATGTCACTATAGTCATTCATTAATTCATAAGAGGCTGTTTAATTGGAGAAAACAACTCTGGTACATGAAAAAAGTGACCAAAAAAATCTGATACTTAGCACTCACATTGCTAACTCTTTGTTCCCCTTACAAATCTTTCCACTTCAGCTCCCATCACTTCCTTGCTATCTCCACAAATTCTCTACATCTTTTTTTATCAACTGTATAGGCTTTGTCCTATATTTGAATTAAGTTTTTAATATTTCAGATTAATATGAGAGTACAAATGTTTGGGTTACATTGTTTGTATTTCTAAGGTAAAGTTCAAGTTGTAGCTAAGTACTTCTATGCTATGCTCTATGTGTGGATTAGGTGAGAACTTGTGACTTTTCCCTCCCTCCTCCCCTTTCCCTTTTCCTTCCTCCTCTTATGTTTTTACGTTTTTAATTCTCATAGATGATTTTAATACTACAAGGCAGCAGTGCCCAACCCTTTTGGCACCAGAGACTGGTATCAGGGAACACAACTTTTCTACAGACCCACAGGAGGGGATGATTTGACTATGAGTAAACAAGTAATCGATTTAGTATGATCTCTGTACAGACAAACCTCCATGCTAATGATATCTGTATTGCAGCTGCTCCCTCCAGTGCTAGCATCAGCGCCTCAGCTCTACCAGATGACCACATATTAGTCATAAGGAGCACACAACCCAGACCCCTTGCATTCACAGGCTACAGGGGGGTTCCTGCTCCCGTGAGAATCTAATGCTGCTGCTAATCTGACAGGAGGTGGAGCTGTTAGTGGTGTGAGTAATGGGGAGCATCTGTAAATACTGATGAAGCTTTGCTTGTTGGACTGCAGCTCATGTCCTGCTGTGAGACCCAGTTCCTAACAGGCCCTGGACCGTATCAGTGGGGGACTGCAGAATGAGAAATAGAGATGCCAGAGGTCTCAGAGACCTCTATTTATGTCACATTGTGTCACTCGCTACTTTTTGTAATCTCCCTGCCTTTTATGCCTTTTATTCTGTTACTATTGCTTTACGAATGCTTATGCACTATCAAGTGATTATCCACTTAAAAAGGTAGTTGTGAAGAAGATCTATAGTAGACAGTACCTTAGGGACTTTAAGAATAGATAAAGGGCCTGGAGTCTTATCAGACCCAGATTATTCCATGACTGACTGAAAGTGGTTAAGAGTATGTGAAAGGAATTCAATGCTCCAGCCATGGTTTAAAGGTTAACTCCTGGTCTGAAACTTGGTACATAAAACATCACCTTCATCATTTTAATCATTTTAAGTTACTTGTGATAGAAAAATCTCAAATAGTGGAGCTCCAATAGTACAGTTAGTGTACAGTACTTAAATAAAATCCCCAAACATATTTTGTATATTAATGTTGTGTATATCAATATTTTTTTCCTCTGTCTAGTAATAATAGCTTAGGACTTGCATAGGACAACTTCATCTCATGCTTATTCAAGCAGAACATTATTTGTGTGAATTCCTTTGCTCCGTTGAAGAAATGTTCCTGTTCTCAAAAAATAGATTTAGTGAAAAGTTCTACCACATGATACATATTTACATGAGCAACCTTCTCATTTGACATAGAAGTCTAGCTTAAGATCTCTGTTCTAGCAAAAAATATTTTCTTGTGATTTATTGACTCTTCCCAGACTTGTACTCAGGTTTACAGAAAAAACACTAAAATTTCACTAGGCCATATATTTTTAAATCATTGTGTAAAGGTTCAAGACAGCCTTTGTAAGTGATTATTTAAGTCTGAGGTGAGAATGTCATGTGTACAATAATTCCAGAGTGACTTGTTCAATCCTGAAATTATCATAAAATTAAAAATTAGCATACCAATTAGGTGAGAGTTGATAATTAAAAAGTTTCAGGTCAATTAGGTGAGAAATTGTCAGTGTAAGACTTTTAAAGCAGCCATGAGCTTTATGAATCCATCCAATTTTTATACATGCCTCAGAAAATATGGATTTTGATTCCATGTTTGCATTTTATTTAAAATTTCAAAATCTATGATAAAACTACATTGAAATAAAGCAAGCATATTTATCTTACTTAGGTTGTATGTACATGTATACATCAATTCATAGTAATTAGAAACTGTTGCCACATGACTAAAACAAATTAAGTAAACATTAATAGTAAACTGAAGAGTGTGAAATAAAGTAGAATCTTCATAAATCACCACCTTCCTACATTGAACACCTACTTAATTGACCAAATTTTCATAGAACAAACATGCATTACATGTTTGTATCAGCACAACAGGCCTAGTTCCTTGTGTTGACCACCTTTATATGTTGACCCATTTATTACAGTCTGTTGGGTGGTCAACTTACAGAGCTGTCCTGTCAATGGAAAAAAAAGTAAAGTGTGGATGACTTCATGAACATGTAAGAGAACAATAATTGGATTGAATTATTACCTATTTTCAAAGCAAATTAAGAGTCATAAGAGATTAAAATAATGTTAATGGTGATGTGTTAATGGAAAATATAGAATTAAAAGCATACTACTTGAAAGAAAAAATATGGAATAAAAATTACATGAATCTTTAACTTCATCCTAAAATTTAGTTTATTTTGGAACATCACTAAACTACATATATTACATCATTTTCTAGGTGGTTAATTTTATTAATTAAAAAAACTTAAAAAATATTCTTTATCATTTAATGCTAATTTAAATAAAATAGAATAGTAGACAGTGTTTAATGTATTCTCCAGATGTGTTATTTGACCTGACTATACACACGAACACAGGTGTAAGTGCCCACAAACTCTTAGAGTCTTGCTACATATTTTTAATCTCCTTTATATTCTCAGGGAAATAGCATTTCAGGTACAATTTTCCCTCTGGTTTGTGGCTGTACAATTATGCTAGCATCATTTAGGTAAATATTTATCACATCCATCAAAATTTTATCCTCCTCAAAGGGACAGAATTATACAAAAAGAGGCAGCTTGCCAATGCTTTGTCCCGAAAGATGCACAGATCAAAGTTGCTGATGCTATCATACCATTTTTTTTACAGTTTTTTTTTTGATGTTTACCTGGTTTGAGGACAGCTTTTAATCTTCCGGTTGAGAAACACGACTTGAGTGAAATGGGAATAACCTATAATTTCCAAAGTTCCACGTACTTGAGTTCCTAAAATTAGCATCATACACTGAGACTTTCAAACAGAAATGCGTTACTGAAAAGAAATTTATTTTGAAAAATATTTCAGATAAGGGTTTAACATAACTATACTGAATTAAACTTTTCTGAGTATTACCAACTATTTTTCCAATATAGACAGAATTTTAAGAGAAAAGAAAGACAATTTTGAAACGTGAACGGAACAAATAAAATATATTATGTGAAGCACGTAAGAAATCGGCATTTCTGTGAGAAAGTAAGAAGCAACTGTTTATTTCCTTCTTTTTTTTAGATTAATGATCTTTTTAATGTTTGTGTAGTTTCTAATATATCAGGAAAGGTTTTTTGCATTTATATAATAATAAAGGCAAATAACTTTTTAAAGAAAAACCAAATTAAAATTCTTAAGTGTTTAAGTGCTGATACATATACAAAGTTGTTGAGAAAATTTTTGCTTTCAAAATTAATATTTAGAAGTTATATTTTCTAAAGTAATGAAATGCCATTTATTAGGCAGTTTTGTTTAGATCAGAGACCTTACTATTTCTCTAAGACTATGGATTAACACACGTCTTTTTTTAGAGTAGAAAATGTAAATACGCTTTGGAAACAAAAAAAAGTATTTCAGAAACTTTCCTCAAATACTTTGTCTTAGGTATAGCACAGAATGCAACTAACTGATGAGAAAGACTTGGATCAAATTAAAAAAAAAAAAAAAAAGTCTTAAAATTGTGTGTTTAGAATAGGTACTTTGTGGGGGAAATGAATAGATGCGAACACCATCCCAAACCTGTTTCCTTAAATAAATAAATTAGACCTAAAAAGTAAGGATCAACTTTGAGACTTAAGAAAACGAACAAGGAAGACCTGAAGGGGAGAGTCAGGACACAGCTCCGTTCTTCCCTGCTCCCCTCCCGCATTGCCTGAGTACAACACTTCTGTGGATTTTATTCCTTCATTTTCTTTGGATAAAATCTACGGCCTGTCGCAAGGATTATTCTGGACACTTTTGCGTCAATAAAACCTCGGCTGATTTTGGCCAGAAGAAATTGCACCTGCGTTCAGTCTCTTTTCATAAATAAAATATCCAAGCCTATGTAAAACAAAGCCAATTTTTTTTGAAAACGATATTTTTAACTTCAGCCTCCCTTTTTATTCAGGTTTCCCTTCTCATTTCCAACAATGAAAAGATGATTAAAGCTGGAGTAGAGAGATTAAGTGAATAGCAGGAAAATTTTCCTTTGACTGGTCTTTGACTTTGCCCTGGTGACTCACCAGGTACCCTGTGGACAGTGATGCTACTCAAACTTGTCACTTCTTTAAGATAGCACTGTGTCACCTGTTCAGAGTCCCCTCCGCTTCTCTAACATCACCTGCAGTTCCCTTTACCTAGGCAAATGTGTCCTCCCAAAGACAAACCCGCTGGTTGCTTATAATTAAGTTTTAAAGTAGCGGTACACTACAACCCTTGTTTCCACTAGTATCTTCTAGCCTTGCTCAAATGATCCCAGGTTCCTTTTTCTCAGGGTTCTTGGAAAAACACTCACCCTTTGTTCTGCGAAACACTAGACAAAGAGGCAAACCCCACTCAAGCAACCTCTATTTTCTGTTTTCTCTCTCCATAGTACAATTACCCTAATCTTTCAGCCTTTGGATTAGTGAAATTGAAGTTCTACTCCTTTGCTGCATCCTTGAAATCAAAGGACATATAAGTCAATGCTCCACGCAAAAGAACCAAAGCTGCCTGTGCTAGGTTTGAAGGAGCGCCACAGTACACCAAAGCGCTCTCAGAACAGTTCTTGCTCTGTCCTTAACGAACTCAACTTCAAAACTTTCATAATGTCCAGTAGCTATAGTGTCAAGTTTCAGAACCTATGTTTAACCAACACATTTGCTAGTCTTGTTTGGGTGGCTTTATTTAAGAACATGGGTATCACTGTTTCACATTGCTTTCAACAGCAACAACAAAAGAAATGAGGGTGAAACTCTTCCAGCCATTCAGCTTTTATGTAATAGGTTATTTGCATATAACTTCAATGGAAGATTTACAAGTAAATAGATAAAGGACAATAGAGAAAGGTGTGTTTCTGACATATCAAGCTCTTCCTTGGTGCATCGGATGGTAAAATCCAGATGGAATTTAGAAAGAACCAAACAATGCACTTAGAATTTAGATAAGCAATAATAATTAGATAAGCAACAATAATAATAATAATAACTTTTGGTAGTACGGAATATAGCTATAATCATCCAATTAATTTATTTCTTCAAATAATTTCTCTCAAAATTCTTTTTTACTCAACTCATGACCATCCATAATATATAAATATTATGGACAACACATCCATAATATATAAATATTTTGAATCTGAAAATATTTTTCAAATTTTGATCAAGGAATATGAGAAGGAATAACTCTAGAATGTAAGTTACATAATATAACTACTTAGGTCAAATTAGAGATCATTTTGTCGAAATAGGCAAGGTTTGTTTTTCACAGCTACCCTGAAATGAGAGACATATTGTTTTCATTATAAATGTGAGTCGCCTGCATATGTGCTAAGAGCAAACTTAAATACAGACTATTCCTTCCTTTCATTGGTGTCCTGTGCATACTTGCCATCATGTTGTGCCTCACGATGTCCAGGAATGCTTACTTCCTTATATAGCTGAACACCATCATCGTGAAAAAGTGTACAGATAGATTTTGTGTAAGGGCCCGAGTAGCAACCGAGTCTATTATGCAGTAGTATTTAGTTTTCTATGTATTTACTACTTTGTTGTTATTAACTGGCACCACATATCTTTCACTACATTATTCTCTGTAATTAAGTAATTTGAATATGTTGTTCTAATATAATTGGATTACTTTTATCAATAGGAACCAACTGACGGGAAGATCTAAACCATAATCACAAACAGTAACTTTTTTCACTTATCCAGTGACAACATCAAAGCTTATTCATTACAAAAGAACAAGCCTCATGTATTGCTAATGTCATCTCATTTTAAAAGTCTCAACTTAATATAGAGAAATGATGTGTTTAATCAGTGGAGACAGATATACAGGAAGGATACTTTATTACTGTATTAAAAAATAAATGTTTAGGGCGGCACCTGTGGCTCAAAGGAGTAGGGCACCAGCCCCATATACTGGAGGTGGTGGGTTCAAACCTGGCCCTGGCCAAAAACTGCAATAATAAAATAAAATAAATAAATAAATAAATATTTGGATGAAACCACAAGTGTATGCATCTAGTGTAAATTTATGAACTATTAACTAAATATGTGATCTTTTATTCAATGATTTTACTAATTTTGCCTTGTTAATCATTACACAGGTCTTTTAAGATAATTATTTAGGGTTATTAGCAAATGAAAACTATTGCCAGATTCTCCATTTCAAAGTATTTTTCACCTTTTACAGACAAAATAAGACAACAAACATAAAAAAAAAAAAAAAAAAGAAAGAAAGAAAATAAAAAAACACACACCTTTTTCCCAGGGTGGTGGCTCACACCTGTAATCCTAGAGGTACTCTGGAAGGCGGAGGTGAGTGGATTGCCTGAGCTCAGAAGTTCGAGACCAGCCTGAGCTAGTCTGAGACCTATCTTTAAAAAAATTAGCTAGGCGTTGTGGAAGGTGCCTGTAATCCCAGCTACTCAGGAAGCTGAGGCAAAAGGATCATTTGTACCTAAGAGTTTGAAGTTTCTGTGAGCTATGATGCCATAGCACTCTATCGAGTGTGACAAAGTAAGACTCTGTCTCAAACACACACACACACAAACACACACACACAACACTAGCAAAACAGCAACAACATATCTAGTTAACAAGTTAAGAACTGTCTATTACAACATATAAGATAAATCTATTTTATTTAAAATAACATTCAAGGATAACATCAAAACATATCTGAAAGCTTTTTAAAGTAATAAAACTAAATTAAAAGGTACAATTGAATCATTATATTAATTCTGTGTACTTTATTAATATATATTCATGTTTTAACATTATTCATACATAAAAATTATGCCAGTGGATAACTCCAACTTTTTCTATCCCTCACCTTCCCCATAAAAGCCCCCCACCAATAAAACAAAATAAAACAAGCACATTCTAAGCCATAATAAGAGTCAAAGTTTCCTTAAAGAGCTTTCAACAGACATGAAGTTAAGTAGAAGACAGGTCAAAATATAATTCTTTGATAATTAATGACAATACAGTTAATTAATTTAAATAATTCAGAGTAATAAAAAGGGGGCTTAATTATCTATTTATCTAAACTCCTTGAATGATCACACTAACTTTAAATCTCCTTCTGGCTATATGGTTCCTCATATGGTAGAATGAGGCAGCACTAAGGTAAGTTTATAACTAAAAGAGCAGTGATAGGAAAAAGTTCCCAAATGAAGATTTTATTTTTTTATGAAGGCAAAAGAAAAAAGTTTCACTGTCCATGGAAATAGTATATATTCCCTACATTTTGCCTGAGATATTTTTCCCAGTACCAGTAATTTTATGTAAGAATTTCATTGTCTTTGCTACTAGGCAGTGACAGCTGAAATGATGTTAATAACATACAGACAAAAACTTCAAGGTATTTTCTCAAGAAATGTTAATGAGAAGTACAAAGTGTTAGTGTCACAATAAGAATTTATAGTCACCCAAACATGTTCATATAATAAAAAAAAAAAAAAAAATTATAAGAAAAAAACAAAAAAACAAAAAGCCAAATTTAAGGGTAATTGGTGGGACCACACCTATGGTGCATCTTACACTTAGTAAATGTAGAATATAAATGTCTTAACATAATAAAAAGAAAAAACCTGGATGTTGATCCTTTTGACTATTTCCTCTTCACCAGGTTAAAGCAAAGTGGTCTTTCTTACTAAGCTAACAACTCAAGCAGACTGGGCCTCTTTTGGTTTGTTTTGCAGTGATCTCGTGGGGATAAACTGGTTTCCTTGGGTTTTTGCCTGCTTCTCTCATCATGAGTGATTTCATTTGGGTTCAGTACCGTCTATTTTAGCCTGGTGCAGGAGGCTAGTGCAAAACGATGGCCACCCATAACTTTGTTATTGATTCTTCACTATTGCATGTTAGGTAATTCTTTCCAGTATTAAAATTGTGTCAAGACCATATGCTACCTAGTATTTAGTGTAAGTAGGTATCAGGCTAATATTTTTTTGGTTTGTTTTTTTTCCCCTCAGCATTATTTCTTTTCTACTATATAACCCCCTTCCCTTTTAAGCAGGTGGTTTCTTCCCTTTCTCATATCATTGCACTGGAGAAGATATTGATAAGGAACACAGAAGAAGAGCTCCAGTCTCCACCATGAATATTATGTTAGGAGTGTTCTAAGACAAAACAATATTACAGAAATGGTCACAGGATGTGGTGGCACACACCTGTAATCTTGACACTTAAAGAGGTCAAGGTGGGAGGATCGCTTGAGGCTTGAGGTTAGGAGTTTGACACTAGCCTCAGCAAAATACCCATCCCCCATCTCTACACAGACACACTCAGAAAAAAAATGTAGTTGAATGAGGTGACAATTGCTTATAGTCCCAGTTGCTCAGGCACACTGAGACAGAAGAATTTCTTAAGCCCAGGAGCTTGAGGATGCAGTGAGCTACGATGAGACCACTTTCACTCTAGCCCAGGCTCTAGGAAAGAATGAAGGGTGAAAGGAAAGAAGGAAATAACAAAAGAAATAAGAAAAGGAAGGAGAGAAGGAAAAAAGGGAGGGAGGGAAGGAATGAAGGACGGAAAGTTACGGTCATCCCTCGGTATCCACAGGGCACTGGTTCAAAATACCTCCACACTTCCATACCCAAATCTCCTAATATTCACATCCCTTCATGTGCCCTCCATATATGTGGAAACCCTAAAATACAAAAGGTTGACTGTATTCTCAATTAAATTCATTTGCCTAGAGAAAAAGAGTTCCGAAGAAATTATTTCTCTGACATGATTAAGAAAGATTGAGATGATGATGTTTTTTAAAGAACAGCAGCCTGCAGTCCACTTTCCTGGCAAAACCCTGAAAAGGTAACAAAACCTCAGAGATCATATAGTTGCATGATGAGATTTAGCAGAAAGGACAATGGCCAGTGATATTTAAGCTGCCACAGAGCCTGAGGAAAGCAGTGATGTCCTCGTGTCTTGAAGCGCCGGACCTGCTCTGGCTGCAGCAGCCTTGTGGTGAGGGCTGTCTCAGTCACTGACAGCGTGATGACATCAGTAACCACAAGGCAGAAGGAATAAGGGACTTAGTCCAAGTGGACAGCAGAAAGAGCAAGAGGTAGTTCCTCCCGCCAGTGTCTTCAGCATAATGTAAAACCTCCCCAGAGGGAGATCAAATATTGGAGCAAAAGGGGTAAAAAATCCAAAATTCACTGAGATTAAGTTTTAGGCACTTCAGTAGAAATTTTTTGAATTTTTAAGTAGAAATTAATGGGTATGCATTTATTCAATAAGTGTTTGAGAGTCTGCTATGGGCTAAAATGCTTAGAAAAATAAACATACGATTCTCCTGGTGTTTAATGAGAGAAAGAGACATTAATCACAAAATGTAATCATCACAATGTCTGCCTGATTTCCTCTACCTCTCTCTTATAGAGAGAAGGCACACATCTTTCTAAGTCTATCTTCATTTCTCATCTTTAAAAATTCATGTGATTGCTCTGGACCTACGAAATTATCCAGGTTAATCTCCTTATCATAAAATCTCAGCAAAATTGAAATCTTATTTCTATGTGAAAAATCACAACACAAGCGTACGGAAGATTAATATCTCACTCAGTAACTGGTGGATGGGAATCTTGGAATAATATTTTCAGAATTCTGCTTACCACAATACCCAAAAAAAGTCATCTTGCTCTAATTTTTCTGCTAATAAACCAAAATACTATTTTTAGTCACAATTATGTTATAACAACTAATCTTTGAACTATACTAAATAAATGTGAAAATAAGCATAGTTATATTAGTTCTAAAAATATTTATATTACTAAGTGTTTATTTAATTTTTAGTCATTGGTTGAAAATCTATCATCACATTTAATTAATGTTGTAAATACTTAGGTGGCTACCCTTTTTCTTCAGTTACAAGACCTTTTATATTTTAAATTGGTTTCTAAACTACATGAGAGACACCTCTAATTAAATATTTTGTTAGTAAGAGCTTGACATGTTAATTTGAAAAAGGATTCAAGAATATCATTTAACAATTCCATTTCCTTTATCACATCATAAATAGGAAATTTGCTTTCTTTATACTTAATATATATGAAGCTAAATATATCAGCTCTATATGAGGTCAGACAATTAAGTTCAAGGACTTAATATAGGAAAAGTGCTTTGAAGGGTGGACTAGGCCCTGGTGTAGGTGCATAGCTTCGCAAGGGAAGTACTTCAAAGGTGACTGTAGTGATATTCACCAGTGAGGTATGTTCCACACAGCACTTTTTCTAGGATGCGTCTGCCCACTCAATTTTTACACCTTATATATATCAAATAGCTACTTAAGTATTATGTAGAATAAATATAAATAGCTGCTTAAATCATCTTCAATGCCTAAGTAAACTCTTAACAGCTAGCGTTGATTTGGATGTATGAGAATATATCACCATCGGAGAGCTCACCTTATCATTTCACGGGGATATACAAAATTGCTAAGAAAACAAACTTAGTAGGACTAAGTATTTTTGTCCTAAAGTGTTTGCTTTATTACCCCTTGAATGGATTGGAATGCTAAGTCCTTTCTGTTGAATTCCTAAAATATGTCAGTGTAAGTCAGAAATACCTAGTAAACTGAAGTCTCCACTGTATTACGTATGCAGAGATCAGCCATTGTTAACTTGGGGGAGACAGTGTAATCCTGATCCCCACCTTGGGCAAAGCAAAGCATAGTGGCCTGGCTCTTTTTTTTGAAACAATAGTTAGAAGACAAAATGTAATTATTTTCTTCCAAGATTATTATTAGTTGCAGTAGTACACACTAAGATGGTATTATTCTTAAAATTACATTTTTCCATGTTCAGGTAAGTATTGAATCCCAGCCAGCAAACTGAGCTAAGTTCATCAGCCTTATTAAGCCACTAAAATCCTCTAAGGTAAGCAAGGACACAGTTCTGAATACTTTACTTACATTTTGGTGGAAATATATTTGCAAGCTATAGATGTAATTTATAAAGTTGAAAATGGAGGCCTCCTCTTAGATTAAGATGACTGGAAAGTATGTGACTCTTTGACATAATCACTTTGTAAGCTTGAAACTTTGCCCTTGCCTCAAATTACTCCCGCAGCTTCATCCTTCATCTCTTACTTCTATCATCTATCCAACAAATGCACAATGGGTGTTGGGTACAAAGCGCTGTGCTAGGCAGTGCAGATCAAAGGAAGGAAAACACAGCCCCTGTTTGCAGAATGTGCAGTAGTTGGAGGAGCCAGGCAAGACAATCGTGGGGGGTTATGAGGGCCGTGTCAGAGAATCTACACCTCGTCCACCTCCAGCGCTGCTGAGCGCACAGAGGAGGCTGAAGGGCCCCCCAAGGCACAGCATGCTGTGTGCGCCTGCCTCTTTTCATGCCGTAGCATGTAGTTTTCATCATCATGCAACCACAGGAAACTTCTTTTTTAAAGGCAAGATAAAACACAAAATTATCTACAATTCCACCTCCCACCCCAATATATACACAAGCATGCCTCCCCAAATTAGACTAAATTTCCACGTCTTTTGTATCTATAGTGTGTAATTTGTACCTACAAGAAACTTAGCTTCTGTACAGGTGAAATAAGGACCTAATACCTCCTCCTTCTCTAGATAGTTATAATAATTAAATATGACTATGCACACACACGTATATGAAGAAAACACCAAGTAAACTATAATGAGCTGTTTCAACACTTGGACTTTTTGTCAGATGTTTTAGTGCACTCTACAAATCCCACTTTCTCACTTGATTAAGGTAATTAAAGGACTACATCAGGCCACTGTTTATCATATAAGGTGTGTAGACCTTTGCTTTTCCATTTCTCTATACCTCTTCATTGCCTGCAGTACATTGTCCCCCCAGACACCTCAAAATGGATTATGCACAGTTCTAGTTACAACACCAAATGGAACACAAATCAGCTTGTCTGATGGATTTTAGCTATAACCATTTTGTCTATCATTACCACATTATCTTCTGGAAAATTGTTCTAAATTTAATTTATTTAATTTATTATGACAAATTCTACTGGTAGTTTTCTTAAATATAGTTTTGTGTTCACAAAGGCATATATCTATTTTTTATATGTAGAGCAGTTCTATTTCCTAAATAAAGCAATAATTTTCATAACCTTATTATCCTTTAACGCTCTCTGAGAAGTGACCGAGCTGATACTCCCTTGAAAATTTGTCGTCCCTGACATTTCTAAAGCTAAAAACTCTTGTGTCTTAACCTCTTTGTTTTGTTACCTGGATGGTGTTGAATCACAAGTATCTGACTAATGGAAATAAAAGTATCCAATGTACTTAATATGAAACAAATAGATAAATACCTGCATGCCCACATGAAAGAAAAAAACACAAATACAGTCAAGTAAGGTGGAGGGGAGAGGAAAGAGAAAGGGGAGGGAGGAAGAAGGGAAATTGGTGGAATCTCACTTAACATGTACAAAGTGAAGTGTTCAACATACCCCATGGGTGAAACACTCAGTTACAACTTGAACTTTAACTTAGCATTGAAAACAATGTAACGTAAACATCTATACCCTCATATTAATCTGAAATTTAAAAAAAAAAACTATCCGTTCTCCTCCAATATAATTAATTTAGCAAATAATTCGATGAGTTACAAGGTGACTTAATGCTTTCATTGCCACGGTCACCTTTGCAAAGTTTCGTTTGTCTTGTAGCTGTGTACGTTGGGTCAGCTGTGCACCATTTTTTAAATGTCATATTGTTTTCTTAATTGAAAAACTCTCACATACACTTACAGAATGTATGCATGTGAATAAACAGATTATCTATGCAAATATCAGTATAATACGTGAAACACTTGAAATGAGAGAAAGGACTCATTTTAAATTAGAATGTTAACGAATAAGCGTAGAAGAATTAATGTAAAGGAAAAATAGACAAATGTTAAAACAACTAGATGAAAGCTTGAAGAGGAATGAGATATTTATAGCACTTCAAAACATTTCACCACTTATTACTTTTAAGTTACAGAGCGGAAAACATCAACTTCACAGTGGAGAAACCTGGGAGACATCATCTTACATGATCAAAGTTAATATCACCAACTATCGGAGGACAAGCTGGCATCTCGTGTCTCTTAATGCAACCCAGTGAGAACACATCACACCAATTATGTGGTATTCCTGATGAAAATGCAGTGTCTGGATCCAACTAGGTGAGAAAATTAAAAAAAAAAAAAAAGCAGGTGAATGTTACAAAAAAACCATTTAATTATTTTCAAGACAAATTCTTTAGAGCAGCCAAATTGAGAGGGAGGAAAGTGCAGAGATATAACATACAACCTTTCCCTGAAGACATGTTTATTCTTACCCATTGTCAACCCGAGGGATACATTTGTTAAAACTGATCAGCCCACATTGACACTTTATTATCACTCAAAGCCCATAATTTAAATTAGGGTTCACTGTTTGAATATTCTATGGATTTGGACAAAAATACAATGACATGTGTCCATCATAGTATCATACTGAGTATTTTCACTGCCTGGAAATTTTCTTACTCCATCTATTCATTCCTCCTTACTCCTTAACCTCTGGCAAGTACCGATATTTTTTACTCTTCTATAGTTTTGCCTTTTCCAGAATTCCATGTAGTTTAAATCATGTAGCCTTCTGAGATTGGCTTATATGCATTTAAATTCCCTCCATGTCTTTTTATGGGTTGATAGCTCATTTCTTTTTAGCACTGAATACTATTCCATTGTCTGGGTATACCTCAGTTTATTTATCCACTCACCTACTCAAGGATATCTTGGCTGCCTCCAAGTTTTGGTAATTATGAATAGAGCTACTATAAACATCCGTGTGTAGTTTTTTTGTGCGAACACACGTTTTCAATTCCTTTGGGTAAATACCAAGGAGTGCGATTGCTGGATCATATGGTAAGAGTTATGTTTAGTTTTGTAAGAAACCACCAAAATTTCTTCTAAAATAGCTATATTATTTTTCATCTCCAGCAACAATGAATGACGGATCCTATAACTTCATATTATTACCAGTATTTCATGCTGTTCGTGTTCTGATTTGGCCATTGTAATAAGTGTATAGTGTTATCTCCTGTTTTAATTTTTATTACCCTGATGACATATGATGCTGAGCAAGTATCTGTGTATATGTGGGTATGCCATATATATGGAAGACATATAAATATAAGAAAATATGGGTTAGTTGTATGATAAGGTCTTTGGGCTATATTTTTAATCAGATTGCTTGTGTTCTTATTGTTCACTTTTAAGAGTTACTTATGTAATTTGGGTAACACTTGTTTATCAGATATGTTTGTTGCAAATATTTTTTTCCCAGTCAGTACATGACATTCTCCTGATGTCATGTTCTTTTCCAAACATCAATATGTAACAGTCCTATAGTAAAATAAGTTAAAAACACAAGATAACTAAAAGAAATGCATAAACTTGTATCCGGAAAATTGAAATTTCTGACAACTATATTATTGGAAAAATAAGACTATATTGATAATAAATGCCCATATTATCATCATGTTTCATTATGATACCATTTCTTTTCTGAAGAAATACACACTGAATGTGTATTCATGTCTACAATTTAGACCCAGATGATATACAAAATTTGAATGACTGGGTATTCATTGAAAGAATGAAAAAGCAATTGTTTCACAATATTAACAGAAGGTGAATCTAAGTAAAGGGTACATAGATGTTTACTGTTCAACTCTTGAAACTTATTTTTAAGTTTGAATTTTTCAAAAAATATGTGTCAAATAAAAAAAGGTACTGAAAATGATAAATAAGAATCTACTCTAATGGAACTTACTGACACAAAACTCAGACAAATATAATAAAAGCTTAATTATGGATTACAGGAAGTGCCATGAAAGAAATAAATTATGCAATGTAGGAGAAGCCCTCTGTAGGAAGTATAATCTAGAATTCTCTCTTCAGAGGCTCTGAGTTGAGATGTACGACACATGACCTAGGCCATGAAGGATTTGCAGAAGAGCATGCTGAGCCAAGGTTGCGGCTAATGTCAATGTCTGGAGGCTGCAAATGTTAGAGAAACAACAAGGGATCCAATGCAGCTGAACTTCTGAGAACAGGGGACCGATAGTTGAGGTGTCCCTGCAGACAGACCTAAAGGGAAGAGTCACGTAGTTCACAACAGAGCTTGAATTTTTTTTCTTTTGTTATTACCAAGCCACTACAAATTAAAAAAAAAAAAAAACAGCGTCTGGTTTATACTTTAAAATGACTCAGCTTAAGAAAATAGGGGAATTTATAATATAAATTAAAATCTTGAGAGAAATGTGGTGGTAATGGAATCAGCAAGAACCCAAGAAAAACAGAGGTGGTGTGCGGAAACTGGTGTTGGTGAGATAATAAGAATCTCAGATGAAAGAAAAAAGGTGCACGTGGAGAACTTTCAGGGAAAAAATAAATCTGGAGCTCTGCACGTTTATATACCGTGGATATGTATTACGTATGTATGTCTATATTTATAAAATATATGTGTAACATATACACAAATATTTCTTACTTACATATGGGCATGTATAATATAATTATAAATAAGATATCACAATCACTATGACATTTCTCAGTATATTACTAATTTTATATTACACATAATTAACAATTTACATGATTATGAAACTGCTTTGGAAACCATAAGAAGAGGAACTTTCTTCCAGAAGTGAACTGAAGCTGGGCAGAGAGAATTGAAGAAAAGCAAACATTTAAAGCAAAGACAACTAAAAGACATACATCTCTGGAATCATTCTGCACCCTGGGACCATTAGTAATAAATTATAACAGTGTTCATTGTCTTGTCTTTTTTTTTTTTTTTAACTTAGAAAATGTAAATTTGTTCCATTTTTACTTGTACATTAAAGTATTTGATTTTATAAAGCTATAGAAACGGTAGCTTTTCAGACCACATCCGAAGGATGACGCAGAACCAGTGGAAGAAGAGTTTGTTAACAGGTTTCCCCGCCTTCTCCTGGGAAGGCTGCAAGGCAGCTGGGGCAAGACAGGGAGAGGGGAAGGGAAAGAGAAACACAAGCCAGAAGAACAGCACAGACACTGTTTGGGGCCATGATTCCTCAAAATATACTTTCAAACTAGAATGGGGAGATATTAATCACTGAACCTGTGACGGTTTTTTTTTCCCCTTTTTTTCTTATTAAATCATAGCTGTGTACATTGATATAATCATGAGGCATCATACACCAGCTTCATAAACCGTTTGACACATTTTCATCATACTGGTTGACATAGCCTTCCCGGCGTTTTTTTAGTTATTGTGCTAAGACATTTACATTCTACATTTACTAAGTTTCACATGTACCCTTGTAAGATGCACTGCAGGTGTGATCCCACCAATCCCCCTCTCTCTACCCACCTCCCTCTCTCTCCTCTCCCTTTCCCCTCCCCCTATACTTAGGTTGTAACTGGGTGATAGCTTTCATGTGAAAGTCCTAGATTAGTTTCATAGTAGGGGTGAGTACATTGGGTACTTTTTCTTCCATTCTTGAGCACTTTACTAAGAAGAATATGTTCCAGCTCCATCCATCTACTTTTATATGAACAAAAACCAAATTTTCTTTGAGGAATATTAAGATAGTATAAGTAAGGTTTGTGTCCTACCAAAATTTCAAGGAAAGTTTCTTTATAGCAAATACTTCCCCATGTCAATTTCTCTGGCTTGTTCTTTTCTCCTTGCCCAATATATCCTATGATCTTTACTTACCCCCTATATGGACAGTGGTGCTAAACAGAATATGACAACTGGACAGAAAAGTTATAATACAGGGGTGGCGAACAAGTTCGACACAAAGAGCCAAAATTTTAAACTGTGAGAGTCAGAGAGCCACACCATGCAGTGACCTGCCAAAACAGACAAACACTCACACAAAAGCATATAATTTTAACAATAATATATTAAACAC
>CAUYPK010126095.1:0-26009 GCA_963574355.1 Loris lydekkerianus
GTTTTTCTTTAGCAATAAATATTGAAAAGCATTTAACCTACTGATTCCTCAATTATTGTAATTGTTTTGGGTATATATTTTTATTTTTGAAATTTACCAGTGGCTGCTGCATTTTCCACCTCAGCTTATACTCGAGTCACTTTTCCCAGTTTTTAGGGTAAAATTAAGGGGGTCGGCTTATACTCGGGTCGGCTTATACTCGAGTATATACGGTATGTGTGCATGTATGTATAAAAAATAAATATATTTTTTATGCCATAGCATCTTTTGAAACATTCATGCCAACAATACTATAGTGCTATCCAAGAACGACATAGCATTCTCCTGACTCAGGGAAAGTGATTGTAATAAATGTGTGAATGAATATATATATATATACACACACAAATATATATACACACACACTCATGTATATACACATGTATACATAGTTCAAAGATATTTTCAAAACATATTGTATACATAAACCAAAAACAGACTACTGTGAAAAAATAAAAGGCCCAATGGAGAAAAGTATTTAAGGTGTTAAGTTCAACTGCTTAAATTAAAAACAAGAAGAAAAAAAAATGTGTTGGAAGATAACGTTTCCAGAATTTAGACACACAGGATTACCTCAAAGGAAAAAAAGGTGTCAAATATGAAATACAATTTAAGAGGCATAGAGGGGACCTTGACATTCTAAATAAAAGTTCCAGAAAAGAGATGAAGGGAGGAAGGTAGGTGTGAAAGGGACGGGAGGCAAGGAAGAAGAAAGGAAGGGAGGATGTTGATGAAAAAGGAGAAAGTAATTTTCTAGACTCAAGAAAGATGATGATTTTTAATCACCTGATTTACTTTCAGGAAGGAAGTACAGTCTTGTGCAGCAACTTGAGCAGAGGTGGGGGACATTATCCTAAGTGAAATATCATAGAAGAAGATAACACCAGAAGCCTTCCCTAATACTGGGGGCTAGATGAGGGTACACGTGGCCGTCAAGTGGTGTAAAGGGCGCTGGAAACCAGAAGGGAGACGGTGGGAGGGGAGCGTGGGCTTAAAAATTTATCTGTTGGGTGCAGGGTACGCTGCTCTGATGACGGGCACACTACAGAGCCCTGACCTCAGCATTATTCAATCCATCCACGTAACAGGAACACTTGCTGTACCTGTTAATATTTTGAAATAAAAACTATAAAAATCCTAAAACCCACTATGGGCATTCTGACAATCTACTACTATACATTTCAGCATAAGAACATTTTTCAATATGGCCCAATATTTTTCTCCCCTAAAAATTAACAATTCCTTTACAAAATCTAATACCACATACTTATAAAATTTTCTCAGTTGGTCCAACATGTTAGATAGACAGAGATTTACACGTGGTCAATTCCCATTTCTCACAGTAGTTATGTTCTATGAAGTCACTGTGAACACTGAATTAGCAAATCCTAAATTATTGTGATTGTAGGAGAAATACGAGGTTAGGTTTCTTCCTATCACATTTTAGTCAACTGAACCAGCCTTTGTACTATCTAGGCTATTCTGCCAGTGTCCTGTGAAAACAAGCCTGTCAGCATTCGAACCCGCTTTTTCACATAATTGCTTTCCTGTATTATACTTAGTAAGATTTTTTTAAAATAAATTATTCTGTACCCTCCTGATCTGCAGGGCCTGTCTTGCCTGCAAATTTTGCATTTTTCGTACATCACCTTTTGAGATGTTCCTGACAGCCGGCATCATGCGAGCTGGGTTTAGCCCCCTCTCGACTCACAGTAACGTGACTGTAAATTTCTTTGGCTTCCAGCCTCTTAACAATGCCATTCCTTACACGTTTTTAATTGCTTGTGACATGATTTTACAAATTCAGCCACTTTGCTGTCTTTCCCATAGCTTCCTCATGCACCATAAGCTATTACATAGATGCTTCCCAGGGGAGCATCACCTGCAGGTCAGAGGGGTTCCTCCTCCTCTTCCTGGGCATATCATACTGTTGACTCAGTATCATTGAACTCTGGCCAACAGCTTTTTACCTTATTCCTGAATTAAGCTTCTCTCATGTACACATTTTCCCCCCGAGGCACATCACGGCCTGGCACTTAGGAGCACTGGACAGCACGTTAGCCCCGCACTTGGGGACACACAAATGTGAAAAGATGGCACTAAATAGACCACAGAAAGGGGGATTTATTTACAGTATACAAAAAAGGCTAAGCAGCGCCCTGTTGGACCTCAGCGGGAACTGTGCCTGTAGAGCAACTCAAACTTCCACCACTTTGGGCATGTCCACAAATGACTGAAAAAGTGCTGCAAGTACACAGAACCTCCACAGGTGACCACCCCTTACAGTGACCACCTCCTACAGTGACCACATCCCACAGTGACTGCCTCCCCCAGGGACCACCTCCCACAATGACGGCCCTCCTCGGCTCACCTAGTTTTCATTGACCAGACATGCACCACACGTACGTATCAGGCAGTAGGCCTCGTTCCTCATGTTGACCACCTCTGTATGTTGACCAGTTTGTTGCAGTCCCTTGGAGGGGTCACCTTACAGAGGTTCTGCTGTATTGATTTTGGTGTTACCATAAACTTAGCAAATTTTTGCAATATATATTTTTTTTCTCAAACCAATTTGACTCAGACTTCATCATGACTTGATAAGCTAAAAATGTTAAGTGATAATGAACAGCATTTACATTTTCACAACTCATTTCATAATAATTATGCAGCTGGTGGAATTCACATAAAGATAATGTTGCAAGTACCATTTATTGTCTTTTATATTGTGGTTACGGCATTTGTGTTTTCTCTATATGTTGATTTTAACAGTAAATGTTACAGAACAGATGATGTAAGTTCTATCTCACAGAAACTGGGTGATGGGCAGGAGAGGTCAGTTAGAGGAACAGGTGAGGGGCCCAACAGTTTCCATCTAGCCTGTCGGAGAGTTAAGTTAATGTAAAGAAGCCCAGATGCGTCTGTTTTTCCCAAAATTATTATTAACTTTCTATTGTTAATTCATCAGTTCATGATTTTCTTTTTCTGGTAAAGAGGAAAAATTATAAAGTTTTAAAAAATTCATTGTATAACTTTAAAATGATCTGTTGGCTGAATATTTGTTATTAAACACTGCTGTGAAATGAATTTTAATTCTGGCTTTGAGTGTGGAAGCTTACATTTGATTTTTAAAGCCATGTTTTCTAAGATGATGTGACTATAGTTGTTTATTCTATATTCTTTTATTTTGACTATTTTAAATAAAATACTTTCCTGTCAAAAGAAAATTTATGTAAGTTATAGATCATGACATATAAGCTAAACTGGAATGCCAAACGTCTTCCATTTTTGACAACATCAGTTTAGATAATATAACCAATCACCGATCTGAAACAATTAAATAAGCTGAATAAAATAGAATGGCAAAATATTTTAAAGTATATCAGTGAATTGGCAAGGAAATAACTACTTCCTTGCAGAAAGCAAGTGAACGCAGGAATCCGGCGGGGTCATGGGAGCACTGAAGCTGGATTTTGCCTTAAGGTCATTTGTTAAAACAGACGAGTTTTGATGATGATCTGTAAAGCCTGGCCAGGCACAGGAAGAATAAAGTTCAGCACTAAGAAAAATGGGACTCTTAAAAAACACACCCAAAGGGCCAGGCAGTTCTGCATTTTTTGAGTCTCTGAAACTTGTATAATTTTCAGGGTTTTTTAAAGGAAAAAAAAAAAAAAAATACAGCATGGCAAATGCGAAGTTGGGCCTGCACCATAGCAGCTTTGAAGCTTCAGCTTGGGCTGTGCTGGATTCAGAGGACGTCCCCTGACTGAGTGCCGTAGGGGCTGGGAGAATTAACAATAAACTACCAGGGGAACTCCATGAAAAACTGTCTTTTTATAGGAATTCATAATATCAAACTGGCCTTTTTAAGGGTGTGGGAGGTCAAATAATATATAGCTTAATACTGTATATTAAGCTAGATTGTCAAGGGTTTTCAAGTCAGTTCTTTTGCCTTAAAAACAATGCTTTTACAGTCAAGTTTGCCCAGACTGGGAAATAAGATTTGGAGCACAAATACGTTTTTTTAAAGAAAGACAAGACAGTGTATGTAAATAACCCTTTTAAATAAATAAAAAAAAAAAACAGGTAAAAGCAGCACAGACGTGAAAACATCAGTAGCAAATAAATATATTACAAGATGATCAAAATCCTTGAAGTTTAGAAAAATTAAAATTAAAATTTACGTTACCTAGAGTAGCCAAGATGATGAGACAAAAACTAGAAGGGTGGTTGTCAGGGGCTGCTGGGAAGACATCTCACACCTGTCATCCCTGGACTCTGGGAGGCCAAGGCAGGAGGAAGTCTTGAGGTCGGGAGTTCAAGACCAGCCTGAGCAAGAGTGAGACCCCCTGCTCTAGAGTGAGACTCTGTCTCAAAAGAAAAGAAAGAAAGAGAAAAGAGAAAGAAAATACTGAATTGGTGTTTAATATGTACAAGATTCACTTTTGTACGATGAAAAGAGCTCTGAAGAAGGATGGTGGTGACGGTGAGATGGCTGCATGTGACGTGACGTCCTTAATGCCACCACCCTGTGTACTGAAAAGCGGTCAAGGTAGCAAATTTTATGTTATGCGTGTTTGACCACAATTAAAAAGTTAAAAGAAGGCAAAGCTTAGCTGAGATGCTTTCATTTCTGACAAAAAGCCACAATATTAAATTCTGACAAAAGTCTTTGTAGAAAAAAACTCACACTTCTCTCAAGGGAGTGCAGACTGCTGCTTTGCTTTGGAGAATAACTCGCTATTATCTGGTAAAAAGGAAGATGGGGATACCTTGGTTTTTAAACTACAGGTCTGTGTACTTGGGGTGTGAAATTAACTTAATGGCTAATAACCATAATTTTTTTTAAAGGGATAGAACTGTTGACGGAGTCTCACAGTAGGTCCTTGGTTTCAGGGATTCAAAGAATGAGCCCACTGACCACGGATCAGTGGTGAGATAGGATTTATTAGATGGAAAGGAATGCAGAAAGAACAAAAAGCACCCAAGCTTCCAGCAGAGGGAAAGATCCAAGTGGGAAGTCTCCATGGGGTCTTTTGTCTAAGGGTATAATGCAGTGGTTATCAACCTTCCTAATGCTGTGGCCCTTTAATACAGTTCCTGTGGGTCGCGACCCAGAGGTTGAGAACCACTGGCATAAGGTCTTGAGAATTACATTTGGTCAGGCCTTGGTAGCTGGTGACACCTTTTCAACTTTGATGAGCTTATTAATGAATGAATGCAGTCCCTCCAGCTCCAGGCAAACCAGAGACCCCCTTGTAAGAAATTGCCCAGGCCTAGGAAACTTAGATGAAATCTCCCAGGCCTAGGAAACCAGGTCCCTGTCCAGCCCTGAAGGGGTCAACCCTATATCAGAATGAATCATAGGTATGATTTCATCAAACATTTGCATTCAGGCATTTGTGTGCAAATGTACTAACATTGTGATATAAATAATTTTTCTTAATATGAGTCACATTGAAATGTTTGAAAAATGGTGCCTTTGAGCAGAGATTGGCAAACTACGGCCCCCACCAAACCTAGCTTGGGGAATGTCTTTGTATCACCCATGAGCTGAGGATGTATTTTACATTAACAAGAGGTTGAAAAAATAAAATAAACAAAAAAATCCAAAGAGAATATGAAATAAAGACAATGTACAGCCTTCAAAGCTTAAAATATATAAGATTCACTATCGGGCTCTTTATGGAAAAGGTTTTCTGACCTCTGCCCCAGAGGAATTCTTTGTGCATAAGGAGGTATGTTCCAGAATATGTTACCGGACACAGAGGGTCTGGCCATCCGTCACTGTCAGCCAATGTACAGAGACGGGGATTGGTCCACCAAACCTTGTTAGGAGGTCTTGATTCTGAAGGAGAACAGTGACAGTAGCCTTGCCAAGAATGCTCTGTTATTTTCAAAATTTTAGTTTTATACATAATGGTTCACAGTAAAGACCATGATAACCCTTATTTTAAACAGTTATCAGCACAACTGAGTGATAAGCTATTACAACCTTTCCAATTCAAAGTTAATTCCTAAACTATCCAAGATGAGCATCTTTATGTTGGGAGTTAAATTCACACAACAGTAAGAGAGACAGGAGGTGAAAGTCACTTAGGACTTCAAACACCCAGACCAGCTGTGTCCTGTCCACCCCAGACAGGAGGTGACGGTCATTAGGACTTCAAATACCCAGACCGGCTGTCTCCAGTCCACCCCAGACAGGAGGTGACGGTCATTAGGACTTCAAACACCCAGACTGGCTGTGTCCTGTCCACCCCAGACAGGAGGTGACGGTCACTTAGGACTTCAAACACCCAGATCGGCTGTGTCCTGTCCACCCCAGACAGGAGGTGACGGTCACTTAGGACTTCAAACACCCAGACCGGCTGTGTCCTGTCCACTCCAGACAGGAGGGACAGTCACTTACATGACTTAAAACACCCCAGACCGGCTATGTCCTGTCCACCCCAGAGAGGAGGTGACGGTCACTTAGGACTTAAAACACCCAGACCGGCTGTGTCCTGTCCACCCCAGCCTGACAGATTCCCTCTATTCTTGCTACATGTACTTTCAAATACACATCTCAGGCCTGGTAGGGTGGCTCACACTGGTAATCCTAGCCTTCTGGGAGGCTTAGGAGGGTGGAAAGCTTTAGCTTTAGGAGTTTGAGACCAGCCCGAGCCAGAGAAAGACCACGTCTCTACTTAAAATAGAAAAACCAGGGGGCAGCACCTGTGGCTCAGTGAGTAGGGCGCCAGCCCCATATACCGAGGGTGGTGGGTTCAAACCCAGCCCCGGCCAAACTGCAACAAAAAAAATAGCCAGGTGTTCTGGCAGACGCCTGTAGTCCCAGCTACTCAGGAGGCTGAGGCAAGAGAATCGCCTAAGCCCAGGAGTTGGAGGTTGCTATGAGCTGTGACATCATGACACTCTACTGAGGATGACATAGTGAGAGTCTGTCTCTTAAAAAAAAAAAAAAAAAAAAAGTAAGAAAAGAAAAAAGAAAAACTAGCCATGCATGGTGGGGAGCACCTGTAGTCTCAGCTACTCAGGAGGCTGAGGCAAGAGGGTCACTTGAGCCCAGGAGTCTGAGGTTGCTGTGAGCTGTGACAGCACAGCACTCTATCCAGGATGACAGAGTCAGACTCTGTCTCAAAAAGAACAACAACAACAAAAATACACATCGTAGCAGTATTTTAGTAAAACTCTGGATTAATGCGAATGAGCATGAACAACAGAATAGGAATATAGTTTGCTTTTTCACATAAACAAATGTATACAACAGGAAAAATGAAAGAATTTTAGCAGCACGCAACTACCCGTGTTGCAGGAAGCCTGATGGGAAGACGAGCACTTAGATGCTGAGTTTCACAGGGGAAGGGCTTTATTCCAGCCCGCAGAGCAACCGCAGGCTAGAGACCAAGACGGCCACACTCCCCAACTGGCTCAGTCTTCCCCTTTTTATCTCCAGTCAAAAAGTTCTGGCCCAAGGGCCTTTCTCATTGGTCAGTTGGAATCAAGCTGGAGAAGTGGGCTCAGGCTTTTAGAGAACCACAGGCTTTACAGAAGGAAGCAGGCATTAGTTTCCAGGTTCCGGGAAGTCAAGTTTCTAGAAATTCCTAAGAGCTGAGTCACTACAGGGAGGACCTTGCAGGTGTGTCCTTGGGGCCTCCTTGAGAAGACTTCTGTTCCCTTAAACCTTACCAGGTATCCCCTCTTGCCTGGATAAACCTCACAGACAAAAATTAAACAGAAAAAAAAGCAAGTTGGGGAAAAGTTCATTCAGTGTAAGTCTACGCATGCCATGTTAAAAAGCCTGAGAAAGGCCGGTGTGGTGGCCCAGGCCTGCAGTCTTAGCGCTTTGGGAGACTGAGGCAGGTGGATTGCCCTTTAGCTTAGGAGTTCGAGACCAGCATGAGCCGGAGTGAGCCAGAGTCTCTACCAAAAAAAAAAAAAAAAAAGCTGGGCATTGTGGCGGGCACCTATAATCCCAGCTATTTGGGAGGCAAAGGGCAAGAAAATCACGCTAAAAGGAAGAAAGAAAAAAAAATTAAAAAAAAAAAAACAACATGATAAAGAGAGAACATATTTAGAGTTATAAATATTCAGTATAACTATCCACTAAGTAAGAGAATAATAAACATATAATTCAGAATAGTAGTTCTGAGGAGCTCAGATAGGGAATAAGATTAGGGACACATATGAAGGAGACAAAAGGAGGAAGGGAAGGGGGGAGGGAGGGAGTGGGGGGTGTAAGCTCTCAACTAACAGGTGCAAAGCAGGGTTTATGCCACCCCTGGCTGTAGGACTCACCCCAGCTTGGACTTTACCTAACACATGCAAACTACGAACCTAACTGTACCCTTAATAGTAATCTGAAATTTTTAAAAAAAGTAAAAAAAAAAAAAAAATCACTTTATACATATTTCATATATTTGGGGGTTTTATTAATTATTTAAAGAAAGCAATTTGTACAAAAAAACTGCTAAAATGGTCATTGAGAAAAAACGTGAAGCAAAGTAAGAAAAATTGGCAGAAGGAAAAAGAGATGTGACAGAGAGACTGACTTACACAGGTCAAAATTCTCATCTGGGATGTTCCTAGAAAAACAGATGCTCTATATGCATGACTAATTAAGAAATGGAGGAATAAAGATTATATTTATTAGATGTGGCAACAAGTTCTAGGAGTAAAAGCAGAAAGAGTTATAAGTGGTTATCTCTGAGCTATTGGACTGGGGATAAGAAAGTTTGGGCAGGAGAATTTTCTGAAATGGCATATGCTTCTATTATTTCTTAAAGAATTTTCATGCATGGTTTACACACACACTCACACACACACCCTGTATATAATCGTGTATATATACCTCTCTCTATAAATATGTATAATTATATATTATATGATATTAAGAGCTTCAAACCAAAAGAAGTATCTCAATGAATGTTTACATTTCAAATAAACTTGACTTAAACAATAAATATTAATGTTACAACTTTAAACTCCTGGTAACTGAATCTTTGTGTGGTGAACACCTCTTTCCAGGAGGACTCCTTCCACACACCCCTTCCCTGCATAACCACCAAGTTGAAGAATGAGGCCAATGTTAACTTTCTTTTTTCTTTCTTTCTTTTCTTTTTCTTTCTTTTTTTTTTCTTTTTCAGTTTTTGGCCAGGGCTGGGTTTGAACCCACCACCTCCATTATATGGGGCCGGTGCCCTAGTCCTTTGAGCCACAGGCCACCCCAGGCCAATGTTAATTTTCCACGCAGATTTCCTGCTATGCCCCAGCTCATGGCAAACCCTCCCTCCTTCAAGTTCAAGAAGTCTTCTTTCCACCTCTTTTAGAAGTTGTTTCATTTTCTAGCTCAAACAGGCCATTATTTATGTAAATGTTGCATCTTGGTGTTAGACATTAAACTATTTGAAGGCTACATTTAATCTTTAAAGAAGCCCAATTGCCCTGTACTATGTATTGCCCATCAGAGAAACTTAAATGTTGTAAAAAAATTTATTTCTTCTTTAGGATAGATTTGCCAAAAGTTATTTTGAAAGCCATAGCTATACAGAAATACAGGATTCATATATGCACACATATTCACACACACAAGCGCGTGTAAATGTGTGTGTACAACAGCAACTGCAGTTCTCCGATAGGAACCTTTCTACGGTGAGGTACGTACCTCCTCCCGCTCTATCAGGAAAATTCAGGGATACAGAAATGAAAATTAACGTGACTTGAATGGCCCTTCCTTGGATGAAAATGCCCATATGTGGGAAAACAAAATATAGTTAGTAAAAGAAAAGATAGTGCTGACTGTGAAAAAGCAAGAAAAGTTATTTTTAATCTTTGAAACAAAGCTGCAAGGATTCCCAACTATCTGCTTTTCCAATATCTAAACACATTAGATAAAACATTCTGATAATACACATCCACTTACAAATGTTGTAATACCTTATTTCTTAAAAACAAACAGAACCCGCCAAATAAAAACAAGCAAACAAACAGAAAACCACTTTATTTCACCCACATCCTCCTTGGGCCTTTGCCCTCCTCAATAGCCAGTCCCCACCTGCCGTTTCCACCTGCATGGACTTCTCTTCAATGCCTTCCTCCCCGACTTCCAGCGCACCCCGGGGCCAGGCCTCCCCAGCCTCCTGCTGGGCCACAGCTGAGGGCTCCCAGCTTGGGAAGCCTCTTCCCTTGGGTGCCAGGCCCTCCTCTCCCAGCCCGGCCTCCTCCCCACCTCCCCAGCTTCAAATGAGCCTGACTTACCAGCCCCTAGTGGAGTGGCGAGCCCAGGTATCTGTTCCCATTGGAAAGGGTGGCGCGATCCAGGCCTTCTGCTTTCAAGGCGCCTGCATCTCCCAGCAGCTCCTGCAGCAGAGCAGGTGAGGCAGGCCCTGCAATCAGCTCCCGGCCTGCAGCCCCCAGGCACCGTCAATTGCCCTTTCCTGGAAGCTGCCCTCCATGAGTTTCAGTAAAAGCGGGTCTCCCTCATTCTTTGGGATCTAGCTCTTACCGTCACATGCCTTAGGCAACCCACATCCAACTGGGTAAATACTTTCCGGTAAATACTTTCTTATTCCCGCCCTGACCTCATATTACCCAGGTTACCTGTGGCACCTGTTTCTTGCTAAAGTGCTGACAGGTGCTTCTAAATTGATGCCGCAGGTAATTCATTGAGTGTTGTATACAATTTTTATTGTGTGAATGCACCAAAATCATCCAGTCATCCATTGAGCTGTCCATGCATATTTGATGTTCCTTTAAAAAAATTTTTCCTTCCATTCCTGAGATACTTTGTTAAGAAGAATATGTTCCAGCTCCATCCATGTAAATAGGAAAGAGGTAAAGTCTCCGTCTTTCTTTAAGGCTGCATAATATTCTATGGTAAGTAATGTACTCAGCCCTACTATGAAGCTAAATTATAGCTTTCACGTGAAGGCTATAACCCAACTATAGCACAAGACTATGGGGAAAGGGCCAAGGAAGGGGAAGAGAGTGGGGAGGTTTCTGTGGAGGGAGGGTAATGGGTGGTGCCACATCTATGGTCCATCTTAGAATGGGTACAAGTGATTGCACTAATGTACACAGCTATGATTTAACAATAAAAAAATAAAAATAAAATAAAATTTGGTGTTCATTTTTTGCTGGATGAGTTCATGTGACTGCAGTGTAGGTAGTAATTTTGAAAGTCTATTTGACAAAAATATTAGGCTCTGTGTTTGGACAGAGGTATATTGTTAAGTGTCATTATCATAATGTGGGATATCCTTTGATTGTGTAAATGTTTAATATATACATAACTTTGAAATGGCACCTTTGTAAAATGATGATGGGAAGGATCAGAACAGCTACTGCAGTTTGTTTCTATACTTGTTTTTTTTTTTTTTTTTAATCTTTCAGATTTAACTTTTTCAAATAAAGTATAATGAAGGGTTATAGAAATTGTTGTAGATAAAGATTATGAAACATTTTGTATGTACTATGTTTCTACTGTTACACTAAAAAATTAGCAGAAATAGTGGATTAAAACAGTGCAAATATATTATCTTGTAGTATTGAGGTCAGAAGTCTGAAATGGTAGCAGAGGGCTGGAGTCGAGACCTATCCAAGCTGAGTTCCTTTCTGGGGCCTGGAGGGTGCACCTTATTTCTGAGCTCTTTCCCTTTACTGGCACCACCTGAGTTCCCTGACACGTGGCTCTCTTCCATTTTCAAAGATAGCACCGGGGGTTTGAGCCTTCCTTATTACATCTTTCTGAACTATCTGGATGATTTTTGTTTTCAATAATTTATTTGGTTAGATTGCACCTACCCAGATAATCCAAAATAGCCTCTACACCTCAATATCCTTAAACTTTAGTATATTTGAAAAGTTTATTTTGCCACATAAAGAGATATATTCACTGAATCAAGGAATTAAAACATGGGCATTTTCTGTGAGTCTTTATTCTGCTACAACACACTTAATTATGTAGAATGAGCTCTACTCCCACTGTATGTTAAAATATAATTCAAGCACTAGAAGAAAGTGTTATGATGGGAAATGGCACACTTTTATTTTTCTCTTCTTTACATCAGTGGCTCTTCAATCATAATTTCCGTACCAAGGCATCCATATCACTGTAAATTTGATAAAAATGAACAGTTGGTGAACACCACTCCAAAGCCACTGCCCCAGAAATCAAGAGTGGAGCCCAGTAACCTGTATTTAACTGATGCTTCCAGGGAAGGCAGATGCAGGCGAAAGTTTGAGAACCAAAATCTCTGCTTTGTAGGTCACAATGGAAGAAGAGAGTCAAGTGGCCCAGGACACAGATGGCCTCAAGAAGATGGAAAGGGCAAGGAAATATCAAAGTACTTCAATGCACACTTTCTAAAAAGCATGATGTTCTCTGATAGAAGGACATCAACAAATGAAATATTGCATTTTTGAAATGTATTATTAAAATAATTTCTAAATATTTATTGTAAGTCATGCTTTAGGCCAAGCTCTGGGGTAACATACATGCATTTCTTTTGCATGCTACTTTCAGTGACATCATGGGAGAATGCCCACCACAATGTTGGAATATCTGCACCAGGAAAATCAGTTAAGGCTGCACAGCAAATCAAATCAGGATTTCTTTCTTTCTCCAAGAGTTGATTACTTAGCACTTGGCACCAAACCCTTGGTAACACTAAGCTGTAAAGTCTCTGTTCTCAAAGAGTTTATAGATTAAGTCATCAATACGGAATGCCTGATTTTGAATAAAAAATTATTATATTTCAAACAAGAAATAAAGCAGTATAATTAATCAAAATATAGACCTAAACCATTGACACATTTTTTTCCATCTTAACAGTAGCATCTTGTGACAGCAGCAAAGAATCCTGGATGGTGTGTGGAGATAAAATTGCAAAAGGCATCTTCCATGACTTGTTGAAAGTTGACACTTTTTCCTTGTAAGAAGTGGTCCACAGCCTGGAATAAATGGTAGTCAGTTGGTGAAAGGGCTGGTAAATATGGTGGATGACAGAGAGTTTCCAAATCCAGCTTCTGTAGTTTGAGCAGCATTTCTTGTTTGACATATTTAGAGTTGTCTTGAAAGAGGATTGGCCTGTCTCAACTGACCAATCTCAGCTACTTAATTGCATCATTTTGACCATCTGGTTGCAGCAGATGTCCACTGTGATCGATTGACCAGGCTTCATGAAGCTGGACTGGAGAATACCAGCACTGGACCACCAAGGAGACCCTATTAATGTTTTCTGATGAATATTCAGTTTTGCCCCTTTATCTTTATCATGTCCTTGTGCTGAGGGCTTCTGATTGTCAAAATAATCTATTTGTCATCACACATAATAATATAATATAGAAAGAGTTTGCCTTTATTTTGTGACAGCCAAGAAAGGCAACACCCATAAATCTTTATATATACCAACAATAACTAAGCTGAAAAAATAGTCAAGGACTCTATTTCTTTCACAGTAGTGCCAAAGAAGATGAAATATTTGGGAGTATACCTAACAAAGGACATAAAAGATCTCTACAAAGAGAACTATGAAACTTTAAGAAAAGAAATAGCTGAAGATGTTAAGAAATGGAAAAACATACCATGCTCATGGCTGGGAAGAATCAACATTGTTAAATGTCTATACTACCCAAAGAAATATATAATTTTAATGCAATTTCTATTAAAGCTCCATTGTCATATTTTAAAGATCTTTAAAAAATAATACTTTGTTTCATATGGAATCAGAAAAAACCTTGAATAGCCAAAACATTGCTCAGCAAGAAAAACACAGCAGGAGGAATCACACTGCCAGAACTGAGACTGTACTATAAATTGATAGTAGTCAAAACAGCATTGTATCGGCACAAAAACAGAGAAGTAGATGTCTGGAACAGAATAGAGAACCAAGAGATGAATCCAGCTACTTACCATTATTTGATCTTTGACAAGCCAATTAAAATCATTCAGTGGGGAAAAGATTCCCTATTTAACCAATGTTGCTAGATGAACTGGCTGGCAACCTGTAGAAGACTGAAATTAGACCCACACCTTTCACCATTAACTAAGATAGACTCTCACTGGATAAAAGACTTAAACTTAAGACATGAAACTATAAAAATTCTTGAAGAAAGTGCAGGGAAAACTCTTGAAGGAATCAGCCTGGGTGAATATTTTATGAGGAAGACTCCCCAGACAATTAAAGCAGTATCAAAAATACACTACTGGGACCTGATCAAACTAAAAATGGAGGTCCAACTCTTTGACTTATGAAAAATCTTTTGTAACAGTATACTTTTGTTGCACTTTTCAATGAAGTGTTTGGAAAGGATGTGGCCAATGAATGCTCAGTACATTGAGTGTTTTAGAAGTTCTGTTCAGGTGATTTTCATCTTGAAACTAAACCACCTGGGTGACTTGAGAGCAAGGTTTATAATGATCAGATGACAGCTATAGTGGAAGTGAATCTATCTCAACCTACGTGTGAATTAGCAGCAAGGTTTGACATTACTATTGCAATAATATGGTACCAATTGAAACAAATTGGCAAGGAAAAGAGGTTGGGTAGATGAGTTCCACATGAATGAAATGAGCATCAGAAGAGAAATCATTTATTTTATTGTTCAGGCTTCATTGAGGGTACAAAGAGCCAGGTTACACTTATTGCATTTGTTAGGTAAAGTCCCTCTTATAATTGTGCCCATCTCCAAGAGGTGTGTCACACACTGTGACCCCTCACTTCCCTCTCTTCTTCCCTCTCACCTCCCCCTTCTCTCATCCCTCACCACATACTATGTCATCAATCATTCTCATATCAGAATTGAGTACAGAGGATTCTTACTCCTCAATTCCTGTGATGCTTTACTAAGAATAATGTGTTCCACTTCCATCCAGGTTAGTACAAAAGATGTAAAATCTTCATCTTTTTTAGTGGATAAATAGTATTCCATGGTATACGTATAACACAGCTTGTTAATCCATTCCCAAATTGGTGGGCATTTAGGCTGTTTTCATATTTTTGCAATTGTAAATTGAACTGTGTAAACAGGCTAGTGCAAATTTCCTTACAATAAAATATATATGTTTTTTCTTCTGGGTAAGATGCCCAGTAATAGGATTGCAGGATCAAATGGAAGGTCTAATTTGAATTCTTTGAGAGTTCTCCATGCTTCCTTCCCAAAAGATTGCATTAGTTTGCAGTCCCACCATCCATTTAAAAGTGTTTCCTTCTCTCCACATCCATGCCAGTATCAGCAGTTTTGAGATTTTTTTGATGTGGGCCATTCTCACTGGGATTAGATGATAACTCAGTGTGGTTTTGATTTGCATTTCTCTGATAATTAGGAACAATGAGCATTTTTTCATGTTTGTTAGCCATTTGTCTGTCTTCTTTAGAGAAGTTTCTATTCATCTCTCTTGCCCAGTGATATATGGGATTGTTGGCTCTTTTTATGTTGCTTACTTTGAGCTCTCTATAGATATTAGTTATTAAGCTTTTGTCAGATTCATAATATGCAAATATCCTTTCCCATTATGTAGGTTGTCTGTTTGCTTTTGTTGTTGTATCCTTAGCTGTACAGAACCTATTGAGTTGAATTAAGTCCCATTTGTTTATTTTTGTTATTGTTGCAATTGTGACAGAAATCTTCATAATGTCTTTACCCAAGCTGATATCTTTTAATGTTTTCCCCACACTTTCTTTGAGGATTTTATTGTTTCATATTTATTGCCTTAGATTTAGATCTTTTATCCATCTTGAATCAATTTTTGTGAGTGAAAAAGATGTGGGTCCAGTTTCAGTCTTTTACGTGTGGGTACCCAGTTCTCTCAACACCATTTATTGAATACAGATTCTTTCTCCCAGTGTGTATGTTCTTGTTTGGTTTATCAAAGATTAGGTGGCTGTATAAAGTTAGTTTCATCTCATGGTTTTCTATTTGGTTCCAAATGTCTATGTCTCTATTTTTGTGCCAGTACCATGTTGCTGTGATTACTATGGCCTTATAGGACAGCTTAAAGTCTGATAGACTAATGGCCCCAGCTTTGTTTTTATTGCTAAGAACTGCCTTAAAATACTTCTTTTTTTCTGGTTCCATACAAAACAAAGAATTATTTTTTCCAAGTCTTGAAAGTATAATATTGGTATTTTAATGGGGATTGTATTGAATCTATAGATTGCTTTGGGAAGTATAGACATTTTAACAATGTTGAGTCTTCCAAGCCATGAGCATGGTATGTTTTTTCATTTGTTACTACCTTCTGCTATTTCTTTTCTTAGGGTTTCATAATATTCTTTATAGAGGTCCTTCACCTCTTTTATTAGGTATATACTTAGGTATTTCATTTTCTTTGACGTTACTGTGAAGGATATTGTGAAGCTACTGTAACATTTTATTAACTTCTTATCCTGACTGTTATTGGCATATGCAAAAGCTACAGACTTGTGGACATTGATTTTATATCCTGAGACATTACTGTATTTTTTTTTTTTTATCACTTCCATGAGTCTTGTGTTTGAGTCTTTGGGATTCTCTCAGCATAAGATCATATCATCAGCAAAGAGAAAGAATTTGGCCTCTTCTGCTCTAATTTTGGACATCCTTTATTTCCTTTTCTTGACTGATTGTATTAGCTAGTGTGCACCCAACTTAAATGCTCAAAGATTCCTGAAACAGACCTTAATTAGTATAAGCAATATGATATCCCATAACACCATAATAATAGAGGATTTTAACACTCATCTTACAGAGCTGGACAGATCCTCTAAAAACAAATAAGACAAAGATACAAAGGACCTAAATGTGACCCTAGAACAACTGTGCTTGACAGACATACATAGAACACGCCATCCCAAAGCTAAAGAGTATACATTATTCTCAGAGGGTCATGGAACATTCTCCAAAATTGATCATATCCTGGGACACAAAAAAAAAAGCCTCAACAGAATCAAAAGAATTGAAATTTTACCTTGCATCTTCTCAGACCACAAGGCATTAAAGGTGGAATTCAACTCTAACAAAAACATTCAACCCCACACAAAGGCATGGAAATTAAACAACCTTATGCTGAATGACAGTTGGGTGCAGGAAGAAATAAAAAAAGAAATCAGTAACTTCTTCCTTGAGCATAACAACAATGAAAATATAAGCTACCAAAACCTGTGGGATACAGCAAAAGCAGTCCTGAGAGGAAAATTTGTTGCTTTAAATGGCTACATCCAAAAAACAGAAAGAGAGTGCATCAACAAATTTACAAGCCATCTTACGGAATTGGAAAAAGAAGAACTATCTAAGCCTGAACATAGCAGAAGAAAAGAAATATCCAAAATTAAATCAGAGATTAATGAAATTGAAAACACAAGAATCATTCAGAAAATTAACAAAACAAAAGTTGGTTTTTTAAAAAAAATAAATAAAATATATGAAACTTTGGCCAGTTTAAGTAGACACAGAAAAGTATAATCTCTGGTAACCTCAATCAGCAATGATAATGGGTAAATAACAACTGATACCACAGAGATACAAGAGATTATCTGTGAATACTACAAGAAACTACATGCCTAGAAATTTGACAGTGTAAAGGAAATGGATCAATATTTGGAATTACATCTGTCCCTAGACTTAACCAAGAAGAAATAGATCTCCTGAACAGACCAATTTCAAGCACTGAGATCAAAGAAACAATAAAAAATGTCCCAACCAAAACAAACAAACAAACAAAAAACAGAAATATCCTGGGCTGGGTGGCTTCACACCAGAATTCTATTAAACCATCAAAGAAGAGCTTATACCTATATGTAGAAATTATTCCAAAAAATTGAGGAGGAAGGAATCTTCCTGAAGAGGTTCTTCGAAGAAAACATCACCCTGATACCAAAACCAGGAAAAGACCCAACTAAAAAGGAGAACTTCAGACCAATTTCACTAATGAATATAGATGCAAAAATTCTCAACAGAAATCCTAGCCAATAGACCACAGCTTCTCATTTAAAAAGTCTTACATCATGATCAAGTAGGTTTCATCCCAGGAATGCAAGACTGGTTTAACAAACACAAATCCATAAACGTAATTCACCATATCAACAGAAGCAAAAACAAAGAACATATGATTGTCTCAATAGATGCAGAAAAGCATTCAATACAATTTAACATCCTTTTTAAATTAAAACCCTAAAGAATAGGGTGCATATGTGGCACATTTCTCAATCTGATTAAAACAATCTATGACAACCCCACAGCTAAATATTTTATTGACTGGAGTACAACTGAAAGATTTTCCACTTAGAACTGGACCCAGACAATGTTATCCTCTATCACCACCACTATTCAACAGAGTGCTGGCAGGAGTAATATTTTCAACATTGTTAGACATTTTTTTCTAGTGTATAAACCTATAATTTTAAGTATCATGCTTCTACTAAAACTTTTGGCTTAGTTTTGGAAATTTGCATTTATTATTAACTTGCTTCTTTGGAAAGTGGGGATATAGTTTACCCATACCTTCATTAACACACATGCACATGCGTTTTAACCTCCTACTTTTATGGTTATAATGTTCTCCTTAGAGTTAGAACACAATTTTTACTTATCATATCTAATATTCTCATAAAGTTCATGGAAAATATAAAATGAAGTGGTTTACCTTTCTCTTCTAGTACATTTTATTTTCCTCTGGAATAAATAATGCCTTGACTGGATTATTTGCTTAGCTTTCTACATATCCACCATTGAATCAGCTTTAAATACTTTAACAAAATTATATCTCTCTTTTCAATATGTGGAAGAACATCTGGAATTTGGTTATGTGATGGTTGTATTTGGACAACAAGGCTAAGGATGGCTTCACAACTTCTGGGGTCAAGTGCAAAAGAATAATTCAAGCCTATTTGTTCAAAAGTATGAATAGCATCCTTAAGGAAACTGAAACTTAAAATCTTTTTCTTATGATGTACAATATTACTTATTCAATGAGGTAGTGGTAATAGTGACATATGACTAATGATGTAAACCTACAAATTACAAAAATAGTATTTATGGTATAATAATTTAAATAGCACAATAAATATATTATTTTGTTGATGTGATAACTTGATTGATCATGAAATTCTACTGGTTCTTAATTCTTAATTAAGAATTAATTCTACTGGTTCTGGTTATTAATTGAAAATATTAGGGGTTTTTTTGACTTTTTGAACAACATAATTGAAAGTTAACTTTAGTCATTCTTCGCAAATATAAGATCATAATAATTTTTAATTATTTTATTTCTTTTTTCTTTTTTTCTTCTCATTTTATTATTTATTTATTTATTTATTTATTTATTTTTATTGTTTTAGTGTTGAGAAATATTTTTTCTGCTGATGCAATTGCTATGGGAATTAAGAATCTTTTACAGCCAATGACGACAATAGAATACGTTCTGATAAACTATTTCAGAATTAAGCTTTACGATATCTAGAGCTGATGGTTCTTAGGGGACAATTTTTCTGAAAAGATTTAACTCTCATACAAGTCAGTTGCAAGTTAGTTTGATTTGAATTTTAAAGGTCAATTTATACAATTACATTTGCACTTTTTCTCTGTAATTTGTTGTTAACTCACAGCGGTTGCAGAAGAAGGGAAAATGGCTTTATGATTTTTATATAATTTAAAATTCGTGCTTATGTATTTATGGCTGTATCTTATAGTACAAAAATGCTTGAATGTGAAAAGAGCATTCTTTTCTATCAAATGTAACAATGATGTTTAATTTAATTTCTATTTGCAAGACTGGACACACATGGAGCACTGCTTGTGTTACTGCTGCCTGTGCTGCTGTGGCAAGACGAGTGTGGGTCCAGCATCCCAGGGTGCCCCATCCTGTGTGAGCTCAGCCTCCACCCAACACCTGGGTGGTCTCTACCCTCTGCCACCTCTGCCCAACACGCCTGTGGGCTGGAGCCTGCATGTGCACACAGAGCCACCTCCTGTGCCTCCCTTATTCTCACATATGTTTCAGGGCTCTGTGGGACTCCCCTTAAAAAACACAAGTTCAGAGATAAAATTATGAAGAACTAAATGATTGAAACACACAGCATTAAATCAATTTCATGGCCCTCCCAAAAGTGAGGACATGTGCAACTGCATGAATCACAGGCCTGTGAAGCCAGCAGCCCTGAGTAGGACTGAAATCTACTCAGTAAAAACAATGCATTCATTGTACTTACAGCTGACATCTGCTGTTGATTGGGCAGCATTGTTCAATGCCAATGGGAAAGTACTTGTTAAATAGTTTGAATCCTGCACTGACAGTCTTTACATTCTTCAGCCACAATCTTCCTACCACCTGCCATAGTGTGCCAGTAAGCCTCTCGCACCATGAGACCGTGCTCTATCCCAGAACTTGCTTCTTGTTTTAGTCCCTAGTTTGGGGGATCCTTGCTTGAGATAGGGCATGCTGGAAAAACTTAAAACATTCTTCTTTCATTATTTATTTATTTTTTTTTACATTTAGTATTCTTTAGTTTTAATGTGGTTGATATGGATCTCTAGTTTGGAAAATGTTTTCTAATTTTGAGCACAATCCTTCTTTTGACTTCCAGTTTCTGTTGAAAAATCTGATGACATTTCTGGTGAGCTCTTCATCCTCCAGCTCCCAGGAGAATATAAGATGTGGTTTAGTTGGTTGTCACTAAAATATCCAGAACACTGGTGGCTTCATTTACAGAAGTGCACAAGCAGGCTGTGGTAATTTTTTAGGGCTCCCATAACAAAGTACCACAGGTCGTGGCTTAAACCACAGAAATTTGTTCTTTCACCATTCTGGAAACTGTAAGTCTAAGATCAAAGTGTCAGCTGGATCGACTCCTGAGGCCTCTCTAATTGGATGGTAGACAGTTATCTTCTCCCTGGATCCTCACATGGCCCTTCTTCTGTATCACTGTCATAAACTCCTCTTCTTATAAGAATACCAATCAGATTAATATACACCATGCTGAACTCACTTTATCATAATCACCTCTGAAAGGCCCTAGATTAAACACAAACCCCTTCTGAGCTACTGAGGACAAGGACTGCAGCATATAGATCTTTAAATAGCACTAATCAGTCCTTCACACTCTTCTCTGTGCTCCCCTCAAATCATGTATTTCCTTCATGCAAATATATTCATCCCATCACAATAGCCACCAAGTCTTAACCCATCCGAACATCACCTCTAAAGTTCAAAGTCTCATCTAAATATCAGCTAAGTTATATATGAGTGAGACTTCAGACATGATTCACCCTTAGGCAAAATTCTTCTCTAACTGTGAACCTGTGAAACAAGTCAGGGTATGCGCTTCCCAGAATGTGGTTATGGACAGACCTGGGGAACCATTTCCATTCCAAAAGAGAGGGAGGGAAGGAAGGAAGGAAAGAGGAAGAAAGGAAGGAAGAGAGGGTCCTGGGTTCTGAGTAAATCTGAAAACTAGCTGGGCAAATTCCATTAGATTTTAAGGGTTGACTAGTAGTGTATGATGCCCCATGATCATATTGATATGCACAGCTATGATTTAATAAAAAAAAAAATATATATATATATATTAAAAAAAAAAAAGATTTTAAGGGTTGACAATAAACCTATTGGTTCCATAGTTTGTCCTCTGGGATGGTGTGGCCCTGACCACTGGAAACTGGAGGAGTTTTCCTGGCTCTCTGAATCCAAGAAGGAGGAAACCCCTTCTCCTAGCCCCTGTTCTCTGTGCCTGTGGTGCCACTGGCAGCCCTGTTAACCTCGGAGCCAGCTCTGGGGTGACCCTCTCTTTCTTGATGGATAATGCATGTTTGCAGCAGGATAACCCATTGACACACTCTGAAGAATCTCCAATGTCTGAAAGCCTACCCTCATTTCATTCCTCTAGTGCAGGGGTCCTCAAACTGTGCCCCACAGGCCGCATGAGATGGTGTGATTGTATTTGTTCCCATTTTTTTTTTTTTACTTCAAAATAAGATATGTGCAGTGTGCATAGGAATTTGTTCATATATATATATATATATTATATATATATATAATATATATATATATTTTTTTTTTAACTATAGTCTAGCCCTCCAATGGTCTGAGGGACAGTGAACTGGCCCCCTGTTTAAAAAGTTTGAGGATTCCTGCTCTAGTGTCTTCTTCACTCCAAGCCAACAGGGATTTCTTTTGGCCAAAAAACTTGCTGCCTCCCGTGCAACTCAAGCTTTCAAACAAGAGGGTCTTCCATGCCCCCATATCTTTTCCTGATTTCTTCCTAGATGGGTGATTTGTCTGTAATCTCTTTAGCAAATAAATAGTTTTCCATCCACACCCTTGATGTTCTCTCTAGGACACACACTCTCTCTCTTTTTTATTTTTATAACACAGAGAATTTGAGAATTCATCAGATGTCCAAGTCTCATGTCCTTTTTGTTTAATAATTGCTTCTCAAATTTATATCTCCCCTCTCATATTTTACTATGAAAAGCAAGGAGAAACCAGGCAGTACCTTCAACATTTTGCTTAGAAATATTCTAAGCTAAATATGTACATTCTAGCATTCTATTTCCCACAAAGCTCTAGAACTCGGTTTGGTCAAGTGCGTGGCAAGTTATAAGAAGGATCATCTTCCTCCTCTTTCCAAAAATGTGTTTTTTATTTCTGCCTAAGGCCTTGACCAGAGACATCTTTTTTTTTTTTTTTAAATTAAATCATAGTAGACATTAATGCAATCATGGGGCACCATGCACTGGCTTTATAAACAATTTTAAATATTTTCATTTCACACTGGTTAACATAGCCTTCATGGCATTTTTCTAGTTATTGTGTTAAGACATTTATATTTTACATTTAGTAAGTTTCACATATACCCTTGTAAGATGCACCGTAGGTGTGGTCCCACCAATTACCCTCCCTCTACCTATCCTCCCCCCTCCCCATATTCTTAGGTTATAATTGGGTTATAACTTCATATAACTTCCATATGAAAGCTATGAATTAGTTTTATTGTAGAGCTGAGTACATTGGATGCTTTTTCTTCCATTCCTGAGATACTTTGCTAAGAAGAAAATGTTCCAGCTCCATCCATGTAAACATGAAAGAGGTAAAGTCTCCATCTTTCTTTAAGGAGACATCGTTAATGTTTGATTTCTGCCAGCATTTTTTTCATGATAATATATTTGTGTTATTAAGTCAACAGGAGGTTTCTCCACAGCTCTTCTCTTTCCTTTACAAACCCTCAGAAGAATGACCTTTAACATTCATACTTTTACCAATGATCTCTTTAATACAAACCAGGTATTTTCTAAAACACATCTAAAAGAGTTCTCCCTGCCTTCACCCATGACCTGGTCCCAGAGCCACCCTACACTTAGCTGTTTACTGTAGCAGCACCCACTCCCTGCACTAAACAAGTTTATTTTTTCACAATTCTCACGGCTGAGAAGGGCAAGTTCAAGGTGTCATCTAGAAGGCTAAGCAGAATGACTGGTTTCTCTGGAGGCCTCCCTCTCTGGCTGAAGATGGCCCATTTATCCCCAAATCTCCACATGATCTTCCCTCTGTGTCACCTGTCTCCTTATCCCTTCTCATGAAGACACCAGCCCATCCCAATAAATTCCTTAGATCCTAATCACCTCCCTAATGACCTGATTCAATCACAATCACATTCTGTGGTACTGTGGGTAAAGATTTCAACATAAGAATTTGGGGCAGAAACAATTTAGCCCATAACACTGGTTTACTGTGATGGCTCCATAAAGTACAAAGTCATTCAGAATTTTTCAAGTTTCTATCTCCAGTTTTCTCAGAGCAGGGCCCTTTCCTGCATGGTAAATAATTGCAAAATAATTTCTAGTTATTTCATATAATATACGGTAATAGAAATATAAGCTAAGAGGAAAGTATAAAGAATGATGCTCCCCATTTTAGTTTAAAAGACTTTCTGAAAGTCTAAACAATACTTCCATCATATCTAATTTTCCAGAACTTGGTCACATAACAGCTTTTAAGCTCTAGAGAATTTGTGAAATGCAGTCACTTCGCTCAGTGGAAATGTTCCCTTCAATGGAGTGAGTTGCTGGCTAGAAATCTCTGGGCAGGCTTATCTAGCCTTCAAGTTAAATCACAAGTATTTACTGAAGCATTTACCCTGTGCTGGGTATTATACTAAAGAGACAAAAGTATGATGTTAAAGGAGTCATAATTCTTGCTCTCTCCACAGTGACGTCTCATCAGGGGAGCAGATATGCATGAAAATTGCTCTAATCCCATAAAATGCAACAGCGGTGCTATGCATATGATACATTGATATCTCAACAGAGAGTGTGATAAAAGGCATTTGATTTACAGGCAGGGAGAAGGCAATCAGCAACAGCAGCATTGAGTAAATGGTATTCAAGCAAAGTATTAGAAAATCAATAAGATTTCATCAGGTAGACAAGAGAGAAAGGTACTTTGTTTACCCATGTAATGGGGTCCTAAGTTCCCAAGATGCTCTTTTGATTAATTTTTCGGATTCAAAGACTTTCATATTTATGACTGTATTTTACTATCTTCATAAACTGTCCAGTCTTGTCTAATGTCTGGAGAGATTTCAAGGAAAGAGTTCAGAATGAAATTCAGGGTGACAAAGTCAGGTGATTAAAAAACATTAATTAACAGGAGACAGGCTCAACGTGACCATTTCAGAAGCATGGAAGGAAACTGTGGAAGTACCATGGTATATGGAGGAGTCAGAACTGACTGGTCTGAACCTGCCTGCACATTTTGACTCTTCCTTCACAATCCCAATAATAAATGAAAATTTCTATCAGACCTGACTTTCTTACTATGAATATACTTTTTTAGTAAGACTATCTTCTTACTCTAAATGTAAAGGTACTCTAAAATATTAACTCATATTTGATTGGTGTAATTTTTATTTTATTCACATCTAAATGCTTTATCCCATTTACAGCCATGTAATCTCTTTATTCTTCATGATCATCTTCACAGGAAATGTACTATGAAAAGTTCATTTAAATAGATTTTATTAAGATAGTATTTCTTAATAACCCAATTTTGAGGATTAAAATAGTTATAGCTTTCTCTGTTTAGCTTTTGACAAAAATGGTCAAGTTGGAGATTCCAAAAATTTATAAATGCCTAAATAAATTTATTTATTTATTCTATGGATATTATTTCATTGTAATTAGATTTCTCTCTACGAAATTGTGATGCATGGAGTCTTTGTCTCAAAAAAAAAATTGTGAGATGTGAATACATGTTTGGAGTTAATGATGCAATCTAATATATGTACTATTAATAACATATCCCTATTTCATCATGAAAAGATGATTTTAAATCCTCTCTAATGTTTGACATTAATTTTGTTTTTTATTTTTGATATATAATAATAATATTTTTACCAATATCTGAACACTTAAATGATATAAATTTTCAGTATTTATAAAAGAATGGCCCATCAGTTAGGTCATTTAAAAATATTATCTTAGCAAAAACATTAGATATATTTGTCTTCTATTAAAATAGCATTGTGTGGTTCATAGCTTTTTATTTGAAAGTGACCTCACTATCCAAATTTGTTTGAAGTTAGCTATTTTTATTTCAATGGCAAACATACATTCATGTTAATATTCTAAATCAATTTCAGAGCCTGTTCACTGAGTTTATTTTGTTTGTAGAGCTGTGCAGCCTCTGCTTCATTTTTGTCTTCATAATGCAGAGAGGCAAAGTTGATACAGAATAACTTTGATTTACTCATTTTCTTTTCTGTAACACAGGAAAAAGTAGAAATATGCTATGGATTGATGATAACATTATGCAAAATAAAAAGATAAAACTAGAATAACATTCAGAATTAATTATATACAAAGACCATAAAGACCTTTTAAGATAAATGAGTGAATAGTTTTGCCTGGATATTCATTAATGATATTGGTCTGTAATTTTCTGTCTTTGTTGGGTCCTTTCCTGGTTTAGGGATCAAGGTGATATTTGCTTCATAGAATGT
>CAUYPK010126100.1:0-11257 GCA_963574355.1 Loris lydekkerianus
CCCCCCGCCCCCCCCCCCCCCCCCCCCCCCCCCCCCCCCCCCCCCCCCCCCCCCCCCCCCCCCCCCCCCCCCCCCCCCCCCCCCCCCCCCCCCCCCCCCCCCCCCCCCGCCCCCCCCCCCCCCCCCCCCCCCCCCCCCCCCCGCCCGGCAGAATTTGAAGAAGTCAGAGAAGGAAAGAAACAGCCCAGGTAGAGGATTAGAGGTGAGTATGAACATTGAGTCTGTGAGGGAGGGAGGTAATGACAACATGAGCTCACTGAAGTAAGAGGAAGTGTTACACTAATGCTCCTTTCTCCTTGTACTTAATAGTCAGCAAACAAGGAGGAAATGGGCGATGACTCTGATGAGGGATTAACCAGGGGAGGAAGAGTGTCAGGTTCTGTTCTGTTTGTGCATCTAGGGGAAAGGCAGCTTAGAGCAGTGGCCAGTTGTCAGCACCCCTGTAAAGCCCCCCAATTATAAGCAGATTTCTGGAACCGTTTTGTGGCAGTTGGATAGAATTAACATGGCTTCCTAAGATGCCTAAGTGATGACATTTCTTCCTGTCCGAGCACGCTGCTGTAAAAGGAAAGCTTCCTTGTGATGGCCTTGGCCAAGCTCATGTTTAAGGGCCTGTGCATAGTTCTCTTTCCAGGAGAAGGTGAACCAGCCTGTGATTGCTGACCTTGGACCACGAATCCACCCTGATGACTGTGGACTTCACAGGTTATATGACCACAATAGCCCTTCCCTTACTATCATACTTGCTGAGATATTAGTTCTGCATATAGGATCCTCTGTGGATCTTACTTTGTTTGAACACAGATGAGGGACTTTTTATCTTTTTTTACTAGTTACTTCCATATTTTAAGCAGTGAACATTATTCTAAGGCTCAGCTCCAATGCTGAGGATAGTAAATCTATAGATTCTTTTATGTATCTCCATGTATCTTAACTTTATTCATTTTGTAAATCCCCAATAAATTGAAACCAGACCAGTGCTGGTGGTTCTCATAGAAATGAAAGAGACATGGACACATTTTTTTGTTTAGGTAATTAGGGTATTTCTAGGCATAATATATATACAACTCCTCCCCCCCCCCAAATTACATCTTAATAAGAAAAATGCCTCTACACTATAGTGGTTTATGAGTACTAGAAGATTTTAAGAACTTCTTACAGTATAATTTAAGTGTAAATTTAGTGTAATTGATATAAATTTATTCAGTTAATCTGAATTATCAACAGGCTTGATTCTCCTTAATATTAATGAGTACTTGCAGGCCACAAGTCATTTAGCATTAATAGAATTTATCCTAAAATACTTACTTTAAGTATGATTTTAGACTCTAAATTTTGTCTTTTACACATTTGTAAAATGTCTTTATCATATATTAAATATGACTTTTAAAGTAATGTAACGGGAGTTTGGAAAACACACAAAAATAAAACACCTTCCTAATCACAGTACCCTAACATAATAACCAGTAACATGTTTGTGCATTTCCAATCCTCCATATAGACCACCCATAATGATAGTTAAAATGAAAATGTGTATTACAGTTTTGTGTTAGTCTTCTCTTATAACTATAAAATTAGCATTTCTGGTATTGTGCTCCAAGTGTGTATATGTATGTCTGTGTATGGCTTCAAATCTTTTATGAAAGAAAATTAAAAATTATGAATATATTAGTTCCTAATTCAGTTCCCTTCACTCCACTCTGTTTTTTTTCTAGAAGTAACTCCTTTTCTGTTTATATTTTCATAGTCTTGCCTCATGTATAAGTCTTGTTATACACGTCCCTGTATAAGATACATGTACATACACATTGGTATACACATATGTGTATATCTGTGGACACACCAGAGTATTATCATGTATTTAAAAAATGTACTTTTGTACATTTGTGTGTGACCATAACTATGTGTGGGCGCTCTCTTCTATTTCCTTTGTTTTGTTCCTCCTACTTTTAAGTCAGTATCACAGAACTAAGACTATCATAGACAGGTGGGTGCCCAGAGCACAGAATTGGTGTAGTTTTCTGCTCTTAGGCCTTACTAGTCTCATCTTAGCCTCTGCCCTGACCATAGCTTTATAGAAACATATAGTATTTAATAAGTTGAAGTCCTGGTTATTCTTGGCCCCTTCAAATGAATTTTGAAAAAACAACTTGCAAGTTCTATTAAAAAATAATGGAAATTTGAATTATATGAAATTTTAGATTAAAGGGGGGTGGTGTTGGACATTTTTGACATGTTGAGTCTACCCACCTGTGGATATGTTGATTCTAACTATTGATTTAGGTCATTTTAAATGTCTCTCAAAAATCATTTATTTTTTTCTGTAACATCTTGCTTGTTTTTCATTCAGTTTATTTCTGGCTACCTTTTGTTATAGCCAATGCGAATGTTTTTAAATTGTATTTCCATTCTCTTTTTTTTTGGAGACGAAGTCTTACTCTGTCATCCAGGTTAGAGTGCTGTGGCATCATAGCTCACAGCATCCTCAAACTCTTGGGCTCAAGTGATCCTTTTCCCTGAGGTTTTCATTTTTACTAGAGACAGGGTCTGCCTCTTGCTGAGGCTGGTCTCAAACTCATAAGTTTAAGCAATCCATCCACCTCGGCCTCCCAGAATGCTAGTATTTCAGGCATGAGCCACCTGTACCTGGCCTAAACTATATTTCTAATTGGTTATAGTTGGTATATATAAAAGTGTTGATTTTTGAGTATTCCATCTTTTTTTTTCAAACTTGCTGCACTCTCCCATTAGTTTTCATAGTTTATCTACAGATTCTTTGGGATGTCCTATGTAGACAATTCTATTATCTGTAGTTACTTGATTTCCACACTTACACTGATGGGTATGTGATACTTTCTCCATCATTCAGTTTGCTGTTGAATACTGAAGTATGGGAAGTTCCTGGTATATTCAGTTTTAAATATAATTGTAGTATGCACCTTCTTACATGTTATTTTTACCCCAACTTTCCAATTAGGATTCATTTCTGTAATTTCTGTGAAAAGTTGTGAACATATCTTTACAGTTCAGGATATATGTTGCCAAATTGCTTTGCCAAAAGTTTGGAATCCTTTCATAGTGCTACTGCCAGTGGTATATGTGAGTGTGCATTCAACCATACTGATTCTGAATTATGGAAATCACACCTGGGATGCTATGAGAATCTTCTGGCTGATTTCTTGTGTCTGTTCTTATCCTTATTTAATCAGTCCTCCACACAGCAGCCAGAATTATCCTCAGACATTTAAATCAGATCATGTGATTCTCATGCTGAAAATCCTTCAATGGCTTTCGTTTAGATCAGTGGTTCTCAAGGTTGGTGGTCACCACAACATGAGGAACTGTATTAAAGGGTAGTGGCATTAGGAAGGCTGAGAACCACTGCTTCAGATGTAGAATTTAGCCTCAACTTTCCACCAAGACGTCTGTATCCTGGCCCTTTTTGGTGTTCTAAACTTCTCTTCTTTTGTTCCCATTGTTCCTGAGCTACATTGGCATTCTTGCTATTGTTCAATCTTTCCTACCTCAGGACCTTTGTACCTGTAGTTCCTTCTGCTTACAATACTCCCCAGATGATCATATGACTATCTCTTCTTATCATTCATGTTTCTTTCTCAGATATTACCTCCCTAGAGTAGACTTAAATAGCTTCCCTTTAAAAAGTAGCCCTTTTTGGTCACTATCTTTTCTCTTACCCTACCTTATTTTCTTTACATTAATTTTTCATTATCTGAAATTATATAATCTTGTTTATTATTTATATTGTTAATATTGGCTTCTGCTAGTAGAATGGGAGATCCTCAAAAAAGGGCTTTGTCTAAAGTATTATCATTTGTGTACCAGATTTTCTGGTAGCATATAAAAAAGTTAAGAGAAAAAGGAAAGGTAATATTTTTAACTTGATATATCTAAATTATTTTCCAATATAACCAATGGAAACATTATTAGTTATTTTACATTCTCTTTTATTAAGTCTTCAAAATCTAGTGTTTAATTTACATACCTTGGTTTGGATGAGCACCTACCATAGGACAGTGGAGGGCTAGAACAATGCCTGAGACATGGGAAGAAATGAATAGGTACTTGTTGAATGTGTGAACAAGTGAGTGAGTGAATTTTACTTTAGCATGTATAAGTAATGAAAAACTGAGTCAAATTAAGGGTGAAATTGAGATCCCCCAAAGGTGATTTATTGTCAAAGGAAAATGAGGCAATAACACCTTCTTTACTGAAACACTGTTATGGTATCTGAGTGCTGTTGTAGTACCTTTATTAAGGCCCTTATGTGCTGAGCATTGTACTAGGGACTGAGAATATGAGGAAAAATAAGAGAAAGTCCTCATAATATCTGAATCTGGTGAGCTGGTAAGAACTTGATGCCTGGAGGGTGCCTGTAGCTCAGTGGGTAGGGCACCAGCCACATATACTGAGGCTGGTGGGTTTGAACCCGGCCCGGGCCAGCTAAAACAACAATGACAACTGCAACAAAAACAACAAAATAGCTGGGCAATGTGCGGGTGCCTATAGACCCAGCTAATTGGGAGACCGAGACAAGAGAATCGCTTAAAAACCCAAGAGTTTGAGATTGCTGTGGGCTATGATGCCACAGCACTCTACCCAGGGTGACAGCTTGAGACTATCTCAAACAAACAAACAAACAAACAAAAACTTGATACCTAATTGTATTGTTGTTTGTATTATTGAAACAGCGATGTGTATCATGGATCGATTTCATTTTTTAAATTAAATTAAATTTTTTTTTTTGGAGAGAGTCTCACTTTGTCACCCATGGTGGAATGCTGTGGCATCATAGGTCATAGCAACCTCAAACTCTTGGGCTCAAGTGATTCTCTTGCCTTAGCCTCCCAAGTGGCTAGAACTACAGGTGCCCACTATAACGCTCGGCTATTTTTTTGAGACAGGGGATGGGGTTGGGGGTATCACTCTTGCTCAGGCTGGTCTTGAACCTGTGAGTTTAGGCAGTCTACCCTCCTTGGCCTCCCAGAGTGCTGGGATTACAGGCGTGAGCCACCGTGATTGGTTTTAATCATGGGTTAATTTCCCCCAGTCATTTATTTAGATTTAAGAACTTAGACTAATAGTTGCAGATGCAGTTGTGGCTCATTGAGTCACATTTTATTAAACACATCTTATGGGCACTTAGTATCACGCTAAGGTGCTACGGGATTTCTCTTTGTTAGATTCCTAACTCACCTGTCCTCTCCTCTAAGCATGATTCTTAAATTTTTCAGCTATATTTTAGGTGCGTTAAGATTCTAAATGGATATCCAGTATGGTCTTTCCTTCGTTTTCAACTTATAATTGGCAAGTTCCCATAGGAAAAAATCATTATTGGTGCTATAAAAGCACTTCTTACCTGCCACATTTGGGAAATGAAAGTTTTGCAAAGGTCAAAAAAAGTGTGCCCCCAATTATGATGATGACTTGTACATCACAAATAGTTTAATAGCTTGGAAACTCTCTTAATCTTCCTTAACAGTATAAAAAAAGAAAGGGGGAAAAAAACCCAACTCCTAGCTATTCCATAGCATTCTTACTATGTAGTTTTAAGAAGGATGAAAAGGAGCCCATTTAAATGATTTGATCAATGTCTATCTATAAACATTCTCTGTTATTTGGAACTATTTAAATTATGTAAGCCCACAAGTTTATTAATTCACCTTTATTAATTTGTCAAGGTTAACGTCTGCATAATGAGTTGAAGATAATTAAAGATTTGTTGGCAACCATCTGCTGGTATTTACTCAATGCAGTAAGTTTTATAACTCATCTTGTAATGTTTCCTAAGGAGATTTCTTTGCCACTGAACTAATTTTAAAAACAAAAAGCATGCTGTTGCCTTAGGTGATGTAAGAATTCTTTTCCTTAATCTTTTAGCACATGACAGCCTATTAGGGAGATCAGATGATGTATCTCTAAGAAGCCCAGAGTGTGTTTGCAGATCCTGTTGAGAGGGGGGTGATGCCAGCTGGTCAGACACATGACCTGGCAGTTCCCCCTTCTTTAAGCAATCTGCCTTGCCAGGCAGTCTGCCACGGGCATCTGTGCTAATTATTCTGCCCCAGCCACAGAGCTGTGGGTGCTGCCCCAAGAAGGACGCCCTCTTTGCTTTCTTTATGTGATGGCCGAGCTGCATTAGGGAAGTGAATAAGCTGATGGAGCCCTACTATGTGCAGCCACTGTTATTGATTGATAAGGCAGATATAGGTGGAGTGAGGAAGGGATTCTAAGACCTCTGTGAATACCTGATTCAAATTCCTGTTTTATCTCATCTCCGTTGCCTTGCTCCCTTTCTAAACCTCTCCTTCCTTTCCCTTTCTTGGTCATCTTCTCCTGTGTCCCTCTTCTGTCCCTGGTCAGTAGTTACTGGGTGTGCTCCATTCCAGTTCCAAAGCCTCTCTCACCTCCATCCCCCTGCCTCCATTGCCAGGGTCGCTATTACTTTTCACTGCCTCTTAACTGGCTTCCCCTGTTCTCCGGCCCTCCCTTGTCCAAGCTCACGGCCCTCATCCGTCTTCCAGTGGCGCTGCACCGCCCCGCAGCCCCGCCTGCAGTTTTCCGTGTTTTGCCACTGCCTTCCTGGCATAGAAAGTCAAGGCTCCTGAGCTGAGCTGTCAGGAGGTGCCTCCTCCGTGCTGTGAGGCTTGCACCCTCCACGTGGCTGCTAGCCTTACCTGCCTCCCCCCAAAGAGGACGGTCCCTAAACAAAACAAGCTGCCCTGTTACTGGACATTGTGGCCGCTGGTGCCCCACCCGAGCTGCCCTCCACACCACTGCGGGGACACATCAGGGCTCGCCCAGGCCCTCGATCCCGCCCCTCTCTGGGATGAACTCCCATCTTGACCTTCTCTTGGCTCCTTAGACCTTTCTGAAGTTCTCAGAACCTTTCCCCTTGTAGAGATTTGCCCACCTAACGTGAGTCCCCTCCTGTCAGGTGCCAGAAGTCAGCCGGGGCATCAGCCCACTTTCCGGGCCTTGCAGTATCCAGCGAGCCCTCGGCTTCGCCCAGGGTGCAGGGACGTAGGCTTCTGACACTTCTGTAGTCCCGTGGAATGTTCCCCGCTCCGTTTTTCGTTTGTTTTGTTTTTAATCACCATCCATAGAATCGGAATCTTCTCTCACTTCTGGCAGATCCACAGGGCCCTGAGCGCGTCTTAACGCGTGGCTCCACCTGTTCCCTACTTTTTGCCCTAATTTCTCATCATTTCTGTGAATTGTTTCTTCTGAGCTGCCAGTTCGCTTCCCTTTATTTAACTTCAACAGTGTTGGTCAGGAATACTTGTTCCCGCCCCGGAGCAGTTTAAACACGTATCTGGTCTGCATGTAGGGAGAGGTTTGTTGATAATGTCCTAGCGCAAGGAGACGACTTACTGAACACCCTGTTACAAAGTGTGCTGCTAGCATGTTAGGAAATCCTTTAGGGAGGGTTGTTTTATTTTCTTGTGAAAGGCAAAGATGAATCTTCAGTGGAAACCGTCTTTAATGCAGAGTTTTGAATGAAATGTGCCCACTGCAGAGAGCTCTGACAAATGTGGGGAAAGAGCATTAGCCTTAGAAATGCAATGCGATGCTCAGAATTATGGAAATTATTTGACTGTTCCCCATTTTTTATATTAAATTGATCATATGTAAGGTTTATTCCTGACATTGAATTTATAACTTTTAGGTTTCAAATATGAGAGTAATAGGTACAAGATATTATGGTTTTCAATTTTAATTTTTACCAACAGCATTTCTGTTATCTTTGTTTTCCTCAGGACTTTTGAATAGAAATATTAAAATTTGTTAAAGAATTCCCTTTTGCTAGTGTTTACACTTGAAGGTAAACTTAAACATGAAGTATGTTCTTTGGTTTATCTGATGGTGGATTGACTTACTACTGTAATATTTAGTGTTAAGTTTTTATATATACCACCAAGAACAGAGACAAAGGAACATTATTTGCTATTAAATATCCTTTCTGATTGTAAAAATAGTGCTTATTGTAGATAACTTTGAAAATTCAGGAAAACATAAACACGAAGGTGACTGATGTTTTACCACCCACACAAAAAAAAATTACTTTAACTTCATGTTGTGAACATTATATTGTAATTTTAAATAAAATCGAAATTATGTTGGACGTGTGGTTTTTAATCCTCCTTTTTCCTTTTGACATTGTACTGTGATTACTTCTTACATAATTTTGTTTTAAATATGGCTTTTAATGATTGTGTACTTTTAAATCACGAAAGAATATAACTTAAGGAACCTTCTGTTACTGGATATTTAAGTGTCTTTTGTTCCATTGCTTTAAAATTATTTTTGCTTGACTTTAGGATATGGATACCCAATGAATTTCATAAGAAAACACAAATTAATTAAGCCTGCATCTTTGATCTAAATACATGGGCAGTATTTCAGACATTAGAATTAGGGAGATCAATTGTGTTCAATGCAGGCATTTAAAAATTAAATGCATGTAAAGAAAGGAGCAATTTTACTTGCCTTAATGTTGGGCCAAGTTTAGAAACTAAAGCATCTAAAGACCATTAGCTCTAATACTTTACTCTTGAGACCACTTACTGTAACGAGCTGTCAATTATTGTGCATCTAAGTGTAGTTAAAGAGACCACTGGGCTTACAGTTTAAAAGCCAACATTTATAAATGTGCAGGAATTGAATTATAAATGTGGTGGTTCGATGAGGATGTACTGCATCAGACCCCTGTCTGGATGCAGGGTGTAGCCTCTGAAGATGGTAGAATCCATTGAAAAAATAAGAAACAGTTAAAATGTTATACCCTTGAGCATACGACTACCCATTTTTTATGTTCGTAAAATACAGTTTGGGAAAAACCTTTTTTTAAGCCAAGAGTTATGGATTGGTATTCTTTATTAAAGATGTAATGAATTAGTTCATCTAATATATTGGAGTGAGAAGAATAGAAATTGAAGGTATTTGGCTTCCTGCAGTGTTACCTGGCAGACACTGAATGAAACATGTAGAGATTTCTGGCGGCACCATTCCACACTTATTTTCAATCCAATGATTCCTCAACGCTCCTCAGCCTGTTCTTGAGTGGCAGTCTCTGGTTGTTTCACCATCAGATAAGCTGTCTGCATTAGGTATTTGATTATTTTGGGAAGAAGGCAGCACAGGGATTCTGAGCGGTATTTGTCTCTTGAGCTGGGCTCTGAGCTGTGGGCTCCTCTTCAGCGGTTCCATCTCCTGGAGATCCTAAGTGTCTCTGCGGCAGCCTCTGTCACCCTGTGACCTGGAGGTACTGGGAGATCTGTAAGGAGGACACTGGGACATCCCAGGAGCTGGGAAATGAACAAAATATTCATTTGTAAAGAACAGACGTCCCACTACTGGTGCCCACCTGGACCTCCCAAAGAGCAGCGCCACAACCTGCGACCTGCACCTGCCTGGACTTCATAAGAGCTGTGCCACAACCTGCTACCTGCACCTGCCTGGACTTCCGTACCAGAGGCACCGTGATCCACAACCTGTGCTTGCCTGGCTTCTGCACGACCTGGCCAGGAACTCTGGGAGCCACGCAACCGTGCGTTCTCCCTCCTGTACCCTCCCTGGAGGGACTCTGGTAGCCTCGTGCCCTCTGGAGCCCTCCCTGCCTCTGTGTGGAGCTCTTCTCCTGGCCAGAGACTGCTGGAGCCTTGGGCCCTCTGTACCAAAGTCATTGGGCGCCAGGCACTCCCAGAATCGTGTGCACCACCCTCCGCCCTGTTGCTGGATCCAGGTGTGTCACACTCTGGAGCTGCTCCCACAACCAGAACTCTCTGGCTAGGCGCAGCCCCAGAGGAACTACACAGGGTCACTTCCTACAAAGATCCTGCAACAATAGACTGATCCCTCTGGGGTCTAATCTTGGAGAGACACCTCCCCAACTCTGAGGATGACCAGAGGCAACGGTGAAAAATAATCATGAGGTGAAATCAATGGAAATACTCTGGCAATATGAATAATCAGAGTAGATCAACTCCCCCAAGGAAAAATGGGGCAGACAAAGCACAAGATCCCATGCACAAAGAAATAGCTGAGATGTCAGAAATCGAATTCAGAAACTGGATAGCAAATAAGACCAAATTGGAATGCCAAGCAGTAACACAAAAGATGTCTCAAGAATTCAACGAATTCAAAGACCAAATGACAAAAGATTTTGACACATTGAGACAAGAAGTTGCATCCCTCAAAGATCCGAGAAACACAGTAGAATCCCTCAGTAACAGAATGGAGCAGGCAGAAGAAAGGATTTCTGACATTGAAGACAAAGTTTTCGAATGCTCCCGAACTCTCATAGAGGGAGAGAAATGGAGGGCAAAAACAGATCACTCTCTCAGAGAGCTCTGGGATAATTCGAAGAAAACCAATATGTGTCTTATAGGGATCCCCGAAAGCCATGAAGTGGCTTCACAAGGCACAGAGTCTCTTCTCCTTGAGATTATGAAAGAGAACTTTCTAGACATGCCAAGAGAATCTGAAATTCAGATAGCAGACCATTTCAGAACTGCAGCACAACTCAACCTGAATAAGACACCCCCCAGACACATCATAATCAATTTCACTAAAGTTAATATGAAGGAGAAAATTCTGAAAGCAGCCAAACAAAAGAAAACCATCACCTACAAGGGCAATAATATTAGAATAACTGCAGATCTCTCTGCTGAAACCTTTCAAGCTAGAAGAGGATGGTCATCAACTTTTAATCTCCTAAAACAAAATAACTTTCAACCCAAGTTCCTATACCCAGCTAAATTGAGTTTCATTTATGATGGAGAAATTAAATACTTTAATGACATTCACATGTTGAAGAAATTTGCCGTAACTAAACCAGCTCTCTGGGATATTCTCAGACCTATCCTTCACAAAGACCAGCGTAATCCTCCAACACAAAAGTAAATCCACCCAGAAAATTTTCATCAAATTCCAAATTGCACAGTCACAAAAGGATGAAAAATGTCCAGCAGGCTCTCGAAAGGCTTATCAATATTCTCAATTAATGTGAATAGTTTAAATTGTCCTCTACAGAGGCACAGGTTGGCTGACTGGATACAAAAACTCAAGCCACACATCTGCTGCATACAAGAATCTCATCTTACATTAAAAGACAAATATAGACTCAAGGTGAAGGGATGGTCATCTATACTCCAGGCAAATGGAAAGCAGAAAAAAGCAGGCATTGCAATCCTATTCACAGATGCAATAGGCTTTAAACCAACCAAAATAAGGAAGG
>CAUYPK010126101.1:0-32943 GCA_963574355.1 Loris lydekkerianus
ATTTTGTTATAAACATGGTGCTGGGAAAGGTAAAGAGTTTGACAATAAGCTTTGACTGTCTCAATGACAGCAATGTCCCAGTGTATTCCAGTGGGGATACCGTCTCAGGAAGGGTGAATTTAGAAGTTACTGGGGAAATCAGAGTAAAATCTCTTAAAATTCATGCAAGAGGACATGCGAAAGTACGCTGGACTGAATCTCGAAACGCCGGCTCCAATACTGCCTATACCCAGAACTACACTGAAGAAGTAGAATATTTCAACCATAAAGACATCTTAATTGGGCACGAAAGAGGTAAGTTTTTACGTTGTTCAGAAATTATTAGACTCATTTTCTTTGGAAAAGTGTCTTTTCGGTTTTCTGAATCAACACGATTCTACTCCTAGCATAAGGCAGCAGATGATAAAGGTTAGCAAAGTTGGAAGATTTGGATTCTCCTTGACGTTCGTCGTGTGTTAAGCTGTAATGCATGCGGGCATCTGCAAAGTGCCTGCAAACTGCACTTATTCAACTACCTCTATACCTAGCTTGGTCTGTGGCACACGCACTTGTAATCCATTTGCACCTTACTTCTTATAAATGCTGCTGAAATCCACGTCAATAATTTTACTAATATATATTCAAATTTATTACTAAAAGCAGCAATCCAGCATTAGATTTTTTTTCCTTTTCCTTTGCAACCTTAAAACTGAGCTTCAATGAAGAAATGAAATAACATTTTTAAGAGACTTAATGGGTGTATTTTATTTTTAATTTGGAAACGCAAAAGACTTTTAAATAACTAATCATTGTTCTTTGATAAAGGGTTTCTGTGGCTTATTTTGACATATGGTATCAACACCCCACGTGTTTTTTCTCCCTATTCTTCTCAATTCCTTTGGAAATTTGCATCAGTCATTCTTTAGTTTAAAGGACAGTATGTATCGTCATGGGAGACATCAAGTCAGTTTTAGAAGCCTTTTGGGGTCAGTAATTTTCTTTCCCGAGCATCATGTCTAACTTTGGAACGTGCATTCAATGAAACCCATGCCAGTCAAATGGAATGGAAAAGTATATGGCACACTGGATTTGATTTTTGGTTAGAAGAGGGAGGTAAAGGCTTGTCAAAGGGAATAAGGGTCCTGAGATTTCCAACCTATTGTTTAAATGGTTACATTGTGGAAATATAGGAGACTCTAAGCTTGTTTTTCTAAGTTTCCACCCTTTGTTAGAAGCGGTTCAATCCTGTTTCGGACCAGTTCTGGGGGGTGGTGAGGAGGGGCGCTCTTTCTGCTCTCAGCAGATTGGTTACACTCGTCAGGTGGTGGCGATGACTTAATTCCTAGCCCAAGAAGAATATAATGTTAAAACTGGTTATGTAATTTTTGTGCTTCTCCTTTTTAATGCAGTATTTAGTTCAGATGTTGGCGATTTTTCAGAAGAATAGAGGCAAAAATTTACCTTCTTTTTCATATTAAAAATACACATCCTGGGAAAGTGCTAATTGAACTAAGTGAAATGAGAAATGAAGGGTACTTTGAGGTATGGAGTTCTAATGCACTATTTTTGAAAATTGCTAAAGCGAAATCAGTTCTTTTGTACGGTTTTCAGAGTTATATATAGGTACTAAAATAATTTCTAATTGATTCCTCCAGGCGTTAACATTGATAGGAAATGGAAATAGCTAATGACAGTTCTGGTATCTGTTGAAAAGCAGACACATGAATTTGTACCTTTCTGGACATTGCAGCCTTTTATAAAACGGGTGAGAAGAAACAAAAGGGTTTTCTTTAAGGAGTTGAGACTTGCAATGGAGGAAAAGTAGAACAATGAGTTGTGAGGACAAACATAATTTTATCAATTGCACTATGATTTCGCGGTAGCAAAAACTAAGTGCCCCCACTCCACGGTATGCCCCCCCACCTGTGTTACGGGTGGACGAGCTCTCAGCCTGGAATAGTTTCAATGACTTAAAACTGAGAGCTCTCAAACTAGCCTGGTAGCCGAGACCCCGCCCCGGGCGGCCGGCGATAGGCGGAGCCGGGTTTGTTAGCCTGTTGCTAAGGCGATGGCAGGCGCTGATTGGATGGGGCACAGGCGGGCGGGTGGGGAGAGTGGGCTTGCGCCGGCTGGGGCGAGGCTTGGAACCGGCGTGCGCCGGTAAAGGTCTCTCCAGAGCGCCGGTTCCCGGGCGTCTGCAGGCGCTCGGGGCCCTGTCAAATCGCATTCGGCCGCCTGTCCAGCCTGCTATGGTCCACCAAGAGAAACTTATGACTTATGACCAAGGTTTTAACTGAGTAGGGGGCAGAAGCTCCTGCCAGGTTACAGGTGCCACATATCCCTGGGTGCAACTTTAACTAAAAATCCTTCACACAGGGAACGTGGGGAGGGGACTAGCAGGACCTCATTTTCCTGCTTTCCGGTTGGAAGGCATCCGGGGGGCCCGTAAACCCTTGTTTTCCTCTTGGGTGCGTCCCTACCTGCCCAGTCGTCAAACTGGCTACCTCGATTTGCCCAGAGGGGAGAGACAGCAAAGATTATCCCGGAGGAATAAAGTGGAAAGATGAATATCTTATCTGCATGGGGACCTCGACGAGTGCCCCTGCCCCCTCCCCCATTGTTCCCCGGGGCCTCCGCCCCCACCCCACCCGCTGGTTGCCCCAGTTTCCCTCGCCGCCACTGGGAAGGTGTCTGGGTGGCCCGAGCCAGATCGAACCGGTCACCGGCTGGGGCGTGTGTAGCGGAAGCGCTGCGGCGCGCTGGCCCCGCCCCCGGCCAGCAGGCTAGGCTGCGCGGGCGCGGGCGCGAGCGCCGCGCGACGTATGCCGTATGTATAGCGGGGCGCGCGGGCAGCGGCGGCGCGCGGGCGGGCCGGCTGGGATCTGCTCGCGCCGGTTTAGGCCGGTCCTCTCCTGCTCCGGTCTAGTTCTTGATTGACAGCCCGGCACTTGTTTACCACGGCGCCGCCGCCGCTCGCCTCAATGAGACTGCTGAGCTGGCACAAAAAGGGAGAGAGAAGTGAAAAAAGGGAGAGGGAGGCAAACTTTGGGCGCCGTGGAGGGGAGCGCGTTCAAACGGCCCCTACTCGGCAGCTAGTTTGAGGCGCCCAACTCCGCCCAGGGCATTTGCCCCACGGGCGAGGGAGGCCGCGGACAGCAGCGAGTCCGTGTTTTAAAAGTCACCGTGGGGCCGCGGGGTGCTCTTTACGGGTCTGGTTCGCCGTGGAGAGCATCACGTTGTGTGCAGCATATTCAGTACTTGGGTGAGGGCAGAGTTAAGGGACGGCACCGGGTTGTCTCACTCTGGTGGCGAATTGTGACGGTTTTCGCGAGAAAACCGAGTGAGACTCTTGGGTGGTTACATTATCTGCTCAGAAAGCTAAAAACCGCTTTAACGATCTGAAATCCCTCTCACATTTTCGATGATGTGTTGTTTTCATGTCACTTCCAAAACTAATGGATTGGCCGAAAGAATTGGTTATGCAACGAAAGGTCGCCTGTTTTTTTTTCTAGCTACTGAAAGCACCTAATCAGACTTAGTGTCTTCAAAGATGAGGGACAGTGGTGCTGCCTGGACTGTGGGCACCTTGCTATCCTGTCCCTTGTAATTCCCTAAGGTGTGCTTGGTGTGTGTGGACATGAGGGTCACTGCTAGGGCCAGCTGAGTGTCATGATGATTTAGGTCCAAAAAGTTTTTTGGTTTTTTTTTTTTTTTTTTCTATAAAACTTGATATTAAAATCAATGTGCCTCTTTTAAAAAAAAACTCCCATCTGATTTGACATGACGTTTCCAAGTGGTTTTGGAATTATAATGTGTATTTTCTGTTAACGTTTTAAGTATTATTTCCTCCCAAAACTGACATCTTTTTAAGAGTTGACATGAATAGTTTTCATGTTATGCATTATAAAGTCCTTAACCATTTTTGTTGAGTTTATACTATATTAGACACAGATGCTTTGCAGTTTGGGTCATTTGCCATTTAAAAAAAAAACAACTATGGTTTGAAAGTATTCATTGTCCCCATTTTACAGAGAAGGCAGGAGAAGACTCAGGATTTTTATTTATGAAGAGGAAATGAAGTTAAAATTAGAACTCAGATCTCATAAACTCCAAAGCTTGTGGCCTTAGTTATTATACAAACATCTTTTAAGTTACGTCACCTTGGGGAGTGGGTAAATGTTTAATAACAAGTTTTTTGGTTTTTCTGTTTGTTTTAGATGATAATTCTGAAGAAGGCTTCAACACTATTCATTCAGGAAGGCACGAATATGCATTCAGCTTCGAGCTTCCACAGACGTGAGTTTGATAAGTAATGGACATAGATAACCTGTGATCAAAGCCATCTTCTAACATTAAACATTCTAAATATTTTTACGTTTTTAAAACCTTTCATTGCTGAAATTTGCTAGAGGAAAACAATGTATTAAACATAAGAAGCTATTTCCTAATCTCTCATGACAAAATTATAGAAAGCGGGCTCAATTGTCATAGTATTCTGTCCTGAAATTGATGAAGTTTTTATAATACAAATAGTGTTTCATTTAACATGAATGAATCAGAGAGTGCTAGTCTAATGGTAAGCACTGAAGTTTACTCTCACGTGCTATTATCAGAAAAGAGTTCTTCCTTTTCTGCTAATACTAACCAACTGGTAAGTTGAGAATGTAAAAATAATTAGGAATATGCTGAAATGATGTTTTTCTTCTGATAAGAGTTCAGTAGCTTTGTGCAAAGGTCATACAAGAGATACTAATTGCCTGGACTTAAAAGGAAACATCCACCAGAGACAGGAAGAAAGAAAAATGGTATATTTTTAGGGTAAGAGATTGTTGGGAGAAATTATGCAAACTTTTTTTTTTTTTTTAATAATGCCTCTTAACAGATATTAAAATCTGCAAAATGGCACTTTTGGTGATTGGTTTAGAGAATATACTTAGGTTATGTAAGAATTTATCAAGCCAAATGTACACAATTCTATACTTGGCTTTGTTAACTATAGTACTTGAGATGTTATATGTATATTGAGGTCATGAATAGTATTTTTCAGAATATTCTATTTACCATATGAATTGAGAACTTCATTTTAAATATAATGCCCAAGTACTTTCTAGAAAAATAATAAAGTCTGTAGAGAGAATAAGGTAATATTAGGTCTGAGTATTTTCAGAGGTCTTTTAATAAAGTTCTGTCTGTAAACCAAAGTCATATAACATAAATTCTAAAAGACAAGTATAAAACTTAAGGTTTTATTTCTTTGTGCTAAACAAGTTAATGTGGAAGTCTAAAATGCAAAACATATTTATTAAAAAACAGTGCTTATATTTCTGTAAGCTGGCACTCTATAACTGAATAATGAGTATTTTTCTAATGAAATTAAGGAAAAGATTAAATTCTCTACGAGAGTTTAGACAAGTAAAATCTGACAGGAGTTCAAAAACAGTTCTGATTCTCTTGACACAGATCAAGAAGAGTATTTCTTTCTTTTTAAGCCTAGAAAATTAGGAAACAGCCAAAACAGAGTTAGATCATGAGTAAACTGGGAAGTATAAAAGCAGTTTTCCAGAATTTCAGTAGACTTTATAAATGGGAAATTTCTGAAACTGTAATGACTATTCTAAGCCTTTCTAGACCTTAATTAGTTGCTATAAAAAGAGAAAATAATTCCTGACTAATGAGAAGTAGAACACTGTAGGGAATTTAGTCTGAATGTTTAGCCAGTATCTAGAATTTCTCAATAGAAATAATGAAATCATTCTTAACTTTATTTTTAAATTAAATTTACGACCTTTTCAAAAATTATTCATTAAACTTTTCATAATTTTGCCACAAGCATTAAAAGTAGCTGCTTCTCAGTTTAAAGGGATTGTATTCTTTTGGCATCTTGAAATAAAATTCTTACATTTGACTATTATGTGTTATTTGGAAAAGAAGGGTTTTTTTCCCCCACGACTTATCCCTTTGGAAATTTTTTTTAATTTTATGTTTGATGCCTCACTGGTACATAAAGAGCAAAATATATCAAAACTTATTCCAACCTACTACATAATTCTTAGAAAGGAGTATAGGATTAATATATTGACCTTTATATTCTATGCAGACCACTTGCTACCTCATTCGAAGGCCGACATGGCAGTGTGCGCTATTGGGTGAAAGCCGAATTGCACAGGCCTTGGCTTCTACCAGTAAAATTAAAGAAGGAATTTACAGTCTTTGAGCATATAGATATCAACACTCCTTCATTACTGGTAAGAATTGATGAAGTGTTTCATTCTTTGTTTTTGGCATATGAATACTAAAGAGTAATCACCTGAACTGTGTATTCTTCATAATTTAAAAATATGGTTTTATATTAACATTCCATATGTATTCTTAATATAATCAAGACCACACAAATGAATGAAGAATATGCTCCTACTTTTGATACTTCAGTGACTTTAAGTAAATTTAAAAGTAAGACCAGTATATGGTGTGAAATACCTCTTACTGAGAATATGACAGCAATAACAAAAGAAAGATCTGGTCCCTGGATGACTTGTGTGGAAAGAAATAGTACCATTTATTACAAGATACTATCGCTTGTCATGAAAATATCATATTCTAAGATTTGTATTGCATTTCATTGTTCCAATATAGGGATAGTTGTCGCACAGTGGGGAATAATTAGTTTCATGAAAAAGCTTAATTCCTTTTGCCTAGTTATCGTTTTTTTTATCTCAGTTTTTGGCCTGGCTGAGTTTGAACCCACCACCTCCAGCATATGGGGCCAGGGCCCTACTCCTTTGAGCCACAGGCACTGCCCCTTAATTCCTTTCTTAAAGGATCTTTTTTTAATCTTTTATATGGGAGGAATTCAAATTTGACTTCAGAACTTTGTTTTAAACAAATCATAAGATCTCTAAAGCAAATAATAACCTTAAAACTGAGCAGTTTTTTTTTTGTGTATGTGTACTAATTTTTACATTCTCCAGGATGTTCATGTTTGGAATTATATAACCAAGTTGCTTTCCATGCTGCCTTTTTGAAAGGCAGTTAAAATGGAATGTGGAAAGGGTTTTTTTGTATGATTTGTATTTAATTACTGTATTTGTAAATAGTGTGGGTTAAAAAAATATGTTTATAGGATAGCAAGCCATCAATTGAATGGAAATATATATAATGGCAAAAGTAATGGTGTAATTCAGAAACCATTTTCTTTAAGTGTATTTAGGTATAGAAAAAAAGTAGAACTACTTTTAATTTAAATTCTCTAAGAATTTAGGATTGTATTTTGAAATATTCTGTTATACTGATTCATACATTGATCTTTTTCTCTAAATTTTTTTTTTTTTACAGTCACCCCAAGCAGGCACAAAAGAAAAGACACTCTGTTGCTGGTTCTGTACCTCAGGCCCAATATCCTTAAGTGCCAAAATTGAAAGGAAGGGCTATACCCCAGGTACGTATGAGGTGGAGTCCCACAAAATATAAATTTTCTGGGGTGGCACCTGTGGCTCAAAGGGGTAGGGCGCTAGTCCCATGTGCCGGAGGTGGCGGGTTCAAACCCAGCCCCTGCCAAAACCCACAAATAAATATTAAAAAGAAAAAGAAAAATATAAATTTTCTTCATGTAGCTTTTATGTATAAATATATAATATTGCTGCTAAATATAAACCTCATATAGTAATCTTTGGTATAGTAATAAATGGTACTTACCCAGTTTCTTGTCACAAATTGGAGTGTAATCTTCTTAAGTAGCCACTATAAATGAGTAGTTCTTCTATATGACACTTAACTTTCTGTTCCCAGGACAGCTTTTTATCCATGTAGTTAGTTGAACTTTCTAACTTTAGCTTTAAGACTTTACAATTTGTTTTTGTTGTTTAAACAGTAGATACATATATCTACGTATTTTTCCTCCCTCTAGGTGAATCAATTCAGATATTTGCTGAGATTGAGAACTGCTCTTCCCGAATGGTAGTGCCAAAGGCAGCCATTTACCAAACACAGGCCTTCTATGCCAAAGGAAAAATGAAGGAAGTAAAACAGCTTGTGGCTAACTTGCGTGGGGACTCCTTATCATCTGGAAAGACGGAGACGTGGAATGGCAAGTTGCTGAAAATTCCACCAGTTTCTCCCTCTATCCTCGACTGTAGTATAATCCGTGTGGAATATTCACTAATGGTATGTGTAGATTGAAGATTTTTTTTAAGTCTTAGAGTTTTGAGAACATTTTCTTTTGTCTTACATCTAGGATTTTATTCTTATATTCCATAAGTAATGACAAATATAAATACACATAAAAATATATATTACGTATATGTAGTAACATACATGCTACAGTTGAGCTGTAGCAATACCTTATATGTAAAGGTATTATGCAGTATTGTACATAAGAGAGAAATGTCCATATATATAAGTAAAAAAGTAAAAGGGGCCTCACATAATCAATATGGGGTATTGGTTTTTTAACAGGAAATCATACTTAGCATTCTAAACTTACTATCTCTTTTTAATGTTTAGGTGTATGTGGATATTCCTGGAGCTATGGATTTATTTCTTAATTTGCCACTTGTCATCGGTACCATTCCTTTACATCCATTTGGTAGCAGAACCTCAAGCGTAAGCAGTCAGTGTAGCATGAATATGAACTGGCTTGGTTTATCCCTTCCTGAAAGACCTGAAGGTAATTTGATAATGCATAATCTAAGCTTAATCTCTTGTTATTAAGAATATTAGGCTGGGCGTGGTACCTGTAATCCTAACACTATGGGAGGCCAAGGCAGGCAGATTCCGAGCTCACAGGTTTGAGACCAGCCTGAGCTAGAGGGAGACCCCGTCCCTAAAAATAGCCAGGTGTTGTGGCAGATGCCTGCAGTCCCAGCTGCTTGGGAGGCTGAGGCAAGAGAATTGCTTGAGCCCAGGAGTCTGAGGTTGCTGTGAGCTATGACATCACAGCACTCTACCAAGGGTGACAAAGTGAGACTCTTGTCTCAAAAAAAAAAAAAACATATTATTTTGTATTTTATGTTTGATGGAAACATATTTTGTTTATGATCTTATGGAAAGATAAAGATAAACTTGTACCTTTCTAGAAAGAAACTAGATGTGTCCTTAGTGTTAAATTTTGATTGTGTGTCATCTTAGTTTTAATCACCAAATGATTATTATTTTACTTTGACATTCCTTTTTAATACCTACTATTCTGTGTATTTTGACATGCATAAGAACATGCTGTTCGAATTGCGTGTATCTTTTTCCTTCAGCACCACCCAGCTATGCAGAAGTGGTAACAGAGGAACAAAGGCGGAACAATCTTGCACCGGTGAATGCTTGCGATGACTTTGAGAGAGGTCTTCAAGGACCACTGTTTGCATATATCCAGGAGTTTCGGTTCTTGCCTCCACCTCTTTATTCAGAGGTAAGCATTGGCTCCTCAAGTATGAAATGGGCTGGCTCTCTTGGGAAACAGCATTACAGACTTATACCTTGATTATCACAATAATAACAGAAGAACAAATAATACAGAACAATATATTAAAAGTTAAGATTATGGTTGTCAATATTTACTGAGTTTGAAATAAGTATTATTGATCACTTATCAGAAAATTAAGATAGTGATCTAACACTTCATGTTGAATTATTTACATATTTTGAAGGAAGAATTTTATATATTCAAGCATCAGTAGGAAGAACTGCAGTGGCTCATGCCTGTGATCCCAATAGGAGAATGGCTCAAAGTCAGGTATTGGAGGCTGCAGTGAGCCACTGCACTCTAATCTGGGCAACAGAGGGAGACTCAGTCTCCAAACAAAAAGGATTAACATTCATTTTGCAAGTACTGATTAGCTAGAATTTATTTTACTTAGGATTCTTTTCTGATTCTTATATATTTTAACATTCTCAGTCATGGAAGAGTAGCATTTTTGCAATAATGTCTTAAATAGTATTCCTGCATTGTTAAGACCATTTTTATTCATCCCATATTGATAATAGCTGAGCATTTACTATGACTAAACTGTGGCCATTACATAAGGGAACCTCACAGATGAGTGAGAAAAACAAACGAAGAAGCAAAATATTACACAATTATGTTAGATGTGCATACCTCATTTGAGGAATGGCTTATTACGTCTTGGGAGTCAGGTGGGACTTCTTGGAAAAGTGACTGTAACAGCCAGGAAGAACAGCATATGTAAAATAAGCTGTGCGGAGGGAGCCAGCATTTTAGGATATTTCAGAGTGACTTGAGCCCATAATATACTTTTTTGAGGGGTTTTGAAGTTGGCTTTGATACCAGAATAATTTTGAAAATTACTATAATCAGCTTTTTCTTTTGGTTACTCTAGTTTACCCAGCTGTCTTATAGTGAAATATTACTGCCAAATTAGACATGGGGAGGTTATTTTATTCTTCACCAAATTGCATTTTTTTTTCTTAACATACAATAACTGGGAGAGGCAGCTTTCCTCTGGATGTGATAGTGTGAGTTCCTCTTCATTCATTGATGCTAGGATATTCAGAATCTCTTCTTGGAAATTCCTGGTTAGACATAATATTTCCTATTCCATTTTCCAATTCATGAAAATTTCTCTTAGATGCTAAAGATATTCTGCCATTTTAAGTCAGTCACTTTGGGGTTTTTTTTAGGCTGCTTCCTGGCTATCAAAGAAGGCTAAAAGAATAGCAATCTATAATTCCCTTTTAAGAAATTTGTCATGAAATTCTGCCTTATTTCAAAATAAACTGAAGATAATTAAAATAACTTAAAACATTTAAAACCCTAAAATAGGTTCAAGGTGTGACTTGACTAAAAATTATTTGGCTTTCTTCCTTCAAAAATGTGTCTTACCCTAAAGCTTCTGCGGCAGTTTGTGTTGATACACATTTAAATGCCAGTGCATAGGTCTTGTCCAGAAGATCTTCCGGTAAAAGAAATGTGTTAAACCCACAGTTTGTCTTTCTGTGCCTGTTCTCTTTCTACCTGAGAAGCAACTTTCCTTAAATGTGTGTGGCATGAAAGTCACTCCAGAGGTAAAGAAGGTGATACGAAGTGTTGAGTGTTTGGGCTCAGCATTACGTTTCCTGATAACACACTGTATTTTAGGTCCTCTCTGGGGTTTTATATCCATAAGTTATTACCTCACACAAATAGCAGGAACATTATTTACACAGTTTCATTCTCCTCAAAGCCAAGGGAAGAGATGAAAGAGATACTTTGCAAAATGAGATCACTGCTGTGAGGATGCTCTCCAGTGTGCAGGGCAGTCTAAAGTGCTACGAAATGCTGAGGGAAAATCTTCACCGTTAACTTTTGTGAAACGGGACAATCCGGACATATGTTTATAAATCTTATTAATCTAATAATTGAATATCAGGTTCTTTATAAATAATACCGACACCTTTTCTTCCCCAATAGCATTTCAGATATGAAAGGGGAATAATTGAGTAGAATTTGCTAACAAGCTGAATATGCTCTACTTATATTTTTTGAATAGTATGCCAAATCGTAGTCATTTGCTGCATTCTAGGAGCTCATCAAATAAAACTTTGTAAATTTTTTCCTCTAGATTGATCCAAATCCTGATCAGTCATCAGATGATAGACCATCCTGCCCCTCTCGTTGAAGGAACACTTGGTTGAATCAAGTTCATGTGGGTTCTGAACTGTATCTCTTCCGGCTGAGGACAGAGAAGTAACTTGGAGACACGTTTTCAGAGGAAGTGGAATTGTTTTTGCCCAGAAAAATGGCAAATACGTGAAATAACCAGTGATCATGCTTTAGAAGCCTACAGCAACATTCTGGGACTGCTCCAACATGCTTGAAGATCTAAGCTTTTCTCCTTTAAAACTGGCACATACTAAGAGCAGTCTTCTTAGCCTATGGTTGTACGTGTCAAGACACCACGTTGTAAAGAGGGATGATTTCCTTCTTTTGATTTGAAAATTTTGCACATGCTCAATGCTTACATTGTGCGGTTCAATGTCACTACAGCTTTTTTTTTTTCCATTTATGCCAGACTCTTGATACTCTTTTAAAACTTGTTTGTGGTCAGCACAACAAGGAACAAAAGAAAGCTTTGAAAAACTTAAACATGAAAAAAACGCACTGACATTTTTTTTAATTTAATATAGCCTGGACTTTACCTGCATATGCACATGCTCAGAATTGTCCTACTAGGCTGATCATGTATCACCTCTTGAGCTTGGATCCTATTGTGGATTTATTTACAAACATCAAATGCCTTCAAGCCAATCCTTTTTGCTGTATGTTTTGCAGCCTACTGTAGTAGATACGCAACAGATAATGTGGGAAAAAAAGAGATAAGAGGAGGAAGCTAATAAGAGACTTTGTCAAGATTGTATACCTTCTTGGTTTCTTTTCAGAATTTGTTGCCTTTCTACTATTACAGCAAAGCAGCATTTTGTTACTGACTGCCTAAAATCACTTAATCTCAGGTGAACGCATCACTTGCCAAACTGTTGGAATGCTATTTGTGTTTTGTTGCACTGTTTTTTTGTTGTTTTTGTTTGTTTGTTTATTTGGTTGGCTTTTGGGGGAGGGAAATTTGGAAATGGGACATACACAAAAGTGATAACCCACCCACATTCCCTTTTTATCACATACAAGAAGAAGCTAGAAGAACTGAGAATGGAGCAGAGAAAGGCAGCACCACAAGCACCAGCAAGGGTTAAGGGCTGCTGCTCTTAAAATTATTATTTTTATTTTTATTTTAAGAGTATGGAATTTTTCCAGTCACTGGGGAAAGGAGGGCAAAGTGCATTTATTTTTATACAGAGTTACTTAATTACCTCCTAAATACATATGTTGGAAATCATTTTTGCTGGTGCAGAGTATCTTAATGAGCAGGAATACACATACTGAAGTTATGACTAGAAAGCTCAATTTATACATTTGCTATCTTGCACAAGCTTGACGTAGCACGAAAAATTCAACTTTATTCCAAAAGTGTATAACTTCAAAACTGCAAATACTAGAAAGATTTATGATCATTGTTTTGTGCTCAGTCATTTTTTGTTTTTTTTTAATGAAAATACTTTTTTTCATTACCTGAAAAACAACTTGCTAAACATGAGAAATCCCTCACTTTTAGTACAGATAAGATAGACTGATCATATCAGTAAATTATAATTTATGTTAAAGATAACTTACACTTGGCTCATCACATATACCAGCATTCATGATAACATTTCAGTATTTTCCAAGGTACCAAGTATACTGAATTTTTTTTTTAATTTTAGAAGAAATTCAACTGATGTTTTTAATGAAAATCAGCATCTCTGATGTTGCAGCATACGTGTAAAATGGGAGTTACATCAATCCTGCCATTTAACCCCACAGTTTTAATAAAGTGGCTGAAAATACAGTGACCCTGGCTCGGTGCTTGACCTGTTACACACTGTCTTAAAGTTTCCTACGGAACAAACAGGCTTTTCCATAAGTGGCCTTTAAGAAAACATGGAAGACAATTCATGTTTGAAAAATGCTGACAGGGTGAAGAAAGCCCATTGTAAAAATGAATCGCGTTTTCAGTGATTCAGTGAAAGGGTTTGGGCGCCCGTAGCAAACCTAATACTAGATACTAAGGAAATGGGGGTAAAATATTTTTTTATTGTTGTTAAATCATTTTGTGGATGTCCCCCTCAAGAAGCTAATGGAATATTTGGCATAAAGGGCATTTGGTGGGGGTTTTTTGTTTGTTTGTTTGGGGGAGTGTCAGAAAAATCCATTTTCTTTTGTCTTTTCTTATGTCTAACTGACTAGGGAACAATTGTTGATATGCATAGCATTGGAATACTTACACCATATATTCTCACAGATACCATGAAACAAGAATGACCAATATTTTAATAATTGGTACTGGGTCACAAAATGTGATAAAATTTTAAAATTATAAAACTTTATCAAATAAAGTTTTATTTTCCCCAAAAGTATTTCTTTACTGTCTTATTTAGAGGCATCATACTTCTTAAATATTGGTCAAGTTCTGAAATGAGATGTGATGTTCACAGTTGTATTCCAGTATTCAAGATAGATTCCTGATTTTTAAATTAGGAAAAGTAAAATCCAAAATGTTAGCAAAACAAAGTGCAATACTAAATGTTTGCTTTATAGATTATATTCTATGCCTGTTTGTACCTTTTTTTTGTTTGTTTTTTATTTGGTGCTGAATATGTCCTTGTAGGCTCTGTTTTAAGAAAACAATCTGGGAAATGATTTAATTTTTCCTATTGCTCTTGTGGAAAATAAAGTGTTTTTTTTTTTCTTTTTTGTATAATTGTTGGGAGATTTATTTGAATCTTGATCATGTTAGTAACTCAACACAACACATAAAGATTTTTAATTCTACAGTTAAACTCTAAGCCATTCTGGATAAGAATTGTTGCTAGGTCTGTGCCAAGGAAAATTACTGAAGACTTAAAGGAATTTTTAATACTAATTATTTTGGTTAGTAATTTACTATTACATCATGCCCAACCTGCGCAAGAGTGAAACCCTGTTTCTACTAAAAGGAAAAACTTGGAAAGCTAAAGCAGGATGGCTTGACCCCAAGGAGTTGGGGATTGCAGTAAATTATGACAACACTCTAGGTAGGATGACAGCAAAATTCACTCTCAAAAAATAATTTACTATTATGTGTGCTTCTTACGAAACTTGTAAGTTAGATATAAATTCAGTTGTAAATATGAACCAACTTAACCAGGTAGAGTAATTTCAGTTTCAGATACCAATTCCCTCTCACTGTGTGATGTGTGCTACTAGTATTTCATAAGGACATAAGCTTAAAAGTTACCTCTTTTTTTTTTTTTTTTTTCCTGAGACAGAGCCTCAAGCTGTTGCCCTGGGTAGAGTGCCATAGCATCACAGCTCACAGCAACCTCCAACCCCTCGGCTTAAGCGATTCTCTTGCCTCAGCCTCCCAAGTATCTGGGAGTACAGGCACCCGCCACAGTGCCCAGCCATTTTTTGGTTGTAGTTGTCATTGTTGTTTGACAGGCCCAGGATTCAAACCCACCAGCTCTGGTGTATGTGGCCAGTGCCTTAGCAGCTTGAGCTACAAGCTGACAAGCCTAAAAGTTACCTCTTATTTGTAAATTCTAATCTGAGAAAAACAGTCATTTTTCTAAATTTTAAAAATAGTAAATTTTTTCCTCAAAAGAATCTTTGGATTTTATAGTAATTGATAACCTTAGAAGTACTTTTGGAATCACATTTAGAATTTTTCTTCTTTCAGTGTCATGGATGAGTTATAAAGTTGTATTCATAGATGAGCCAAACTACATGATTCTCTAGTGTTCTCAAATGTGTATGCACATATGTTACTTTGTTTTACAGAATTAACTGCCATCCTTTTCACCCAACTAGGAGTCAGTATACACACACACACACACACACACATATATATATATACACACACACAGGGTGGCCATAAAGTTCATGTGAAATTTAAAATAGTATCCAATTTGAAATTGCACACAAACTTTAGGTAGACACCCTGTATATGAGTAATACAGAACGGGGAGAGATCTAGGTCTTGGGTTCTATAACCCAGGTGTGACATTGAACAAGATGTGCAAGTTGATTTCCTCACTTATAAAGTGGGAAAATAGCTTTCCAACCTTCTTTTTACCACTGAAGATTGTGAGTTTATGCATTTTTAAGTAACAAAATAATGTCCTACAGCAATTATCTTGAAAATTTACCACATTACTTCTAAGTTTGTATTAGAATACCTAACAGACTTGGAGTTCAGTAGCTATTTCTTAAGTTACATAAAGGCATGAGTTATCTTGTTTCACTTGCGTTAACTTAAGTACACTGATTAAACTCCCCCTTTTATAATTTGTTGAATGACTGAACTTAACTATATTTATCAGGACTTTCGATTGTAGGAGGGGGAGATAGGCAGACTAACTTAAGTAAAAAACTGAATGCATTAACTAGTAATTCCAAGGATGGAATATATTAAATACATCTGGATACAGGAATCCAAATAATGCCTCGGGGACACATGCATTTTTTCATGGTAAATGGACTAGGAAAAATGACCCCAGCTTTTATTTCTCACAGATGGAATACCATCCGTCATCTCTAAAGTACTTCTTAAGAGAGATTGTGATTGACCAGAATCCCAGTCACGTTTCCATCTACTCAAGATGGGGTGGGTTCCCAATAAAGTTGTTTTCAGAAAGGAGAAAGAGGTTACTACATTCTTGCCCTTTAAGTGGTGTCCAAACCATCAGCAAGGGCATCACATGAAGATACACATTTTCACAAGGTAGTAAGCAATTTTAATATATTCTCCAAAGCCAAGATATAGATGACCAGATTTCCAGGACTAGTAAATAGAGAATGTATTTTGTTTATAAAACTTACGACAGGAAATCTTAATTTTTAGAAAGAGCATTTGAGTGTAGCTGGCGTGAGTTAGAAAAGAATAAAACTTCTGCAGAAGAGCTAGCTAGTACTCAGGAGCCGCTGCAAAGTCACAAGCCTGCTTGCTTGTGATAAAGTTACCAGTGACTCTGGATTACAAAAATGAAGGGAGGGAAATGGGGAGGACATAACAGGAGCTCCTACAGTCCTTGAAGGGGGGTTGAATATTCCTTTGTCCATCTTAATTGTCACTTCCAGGATAATCTCCATTCAGTATTAACTTTAGACTCTTTCAAGAGGAAAAACAGAGCCTGGGTATGATATTTCTACCTGGGACAATGTTACTAAGGTATAGAGGAGAAAAACCTAAAGAAAAATCACAGCACAAAGTCTCTGCTACCAATCCCTTCTTATTACGCAGCAAGATTTCCTCTAAAATACCCTTGGCTCAGTTCTAATGGAATACAACATAATAGAGTTTCGTTACCTTGGAGTATTACCTATAGCATGTTATGTCTCTTTGACAGTTAGCTTGCTCAATTCAAAAAAGAGAAAATTGCTCCAATTTAAGGGAAATCTATTAACTATTTTAGTTCTCTAAGGTAGTATTCTATAGTACCCTGTACTGCTAGCTTATAAAATAACATCACAGGAATCAAAAAGCTCTGACCAGGAGCACCTGGAGTACACGTTCTTAAATTAGGAGGATTGTGTGTCTGTCTTTCTTAAACTCCCTTCTGAGTCCCCATAGAGTGATTTGGGAAGCATAAAAATGGCACACATATTTTTCTTGGGCAGTCATATACTATGCTATCAAATTCCTACAATATGTCAGGTATTGTACAATGTCTCTTTTATTTATTTTTTTTTTTTTTTTGAGACAAAGCCTCACTATGTGGCCCTCGGTAGAGTGCTATGATGTCACAGCTCACAGCAACCTCAAACTCTTGGGCTTAAACGATTCTCTTGTCTCAGCCTCCCAAGTAACTGGCACTATAGGCACCCACCACAACACCCGACTATTTTGGGGTTGTAGTTGTCATTGTTGTTTGGCAGGCCCGGGCTGGGTTTGAACCCGCCAGCTCTGGGTGTATGTGGCTGGTGCCCCAGCCGCTGAGCTACAGGCACTAAGCCTTTGCAATGTCTCTATGTATATTACCTTTTTTTTTTTTTTTCAGCAAAATCTACAAAATCAAATACATTATCTTATTGATCTTTATAATAACTTTCAAAAATTGGTATTGTATCGATTTTTTGGCTGAGGAAGCTATATTCCAAAAAAGCCAAGCAACTATCTCAAATCACACACCTGTCAAATTAAAAATGATTCACATACAGGAGTATCTGAATTTAAGGTTCTTGCATAGCATCCTCTAATTTGTCACAACTTACTGCAACCTCTAACTCTTGGGCTCAAAATATCCTCCTGCCTCAGCCTCTGGAGTAGTTGGGACTATAAGGCACCCACCACCACGTCTGGCTAGTTTTCCTATTTTTAGTAGAAAAAAATAGAAAACTAACGGGTCTCACTCTTGGCTACCATGCCCAGCTAAGTTTTTCTACTTTTTAGCTGAGACAGATCTTGCTCTTGCTTGGGCTTGCCTGGAACTCCTGAGCTCTCGGAATCTGCGTACATCGGCCTCCCACAGTGCTGGGATTACAGGCATGAGCCACTATGACCCGGCCCTAGTTCCCTGTGTTGACCACCTCCATATGTTGACCATTTTCTTACAGTCTTGTGGGGGGTCAACTTACACAGGTCTAACTGTATTATTAATTAAGCCCCTTAGCTGACCCAAGGCTTTGTCTTTAGAAAGCTCTCTGTTAGCATAACAGTCACACATCCACAAGACACCACAGGACTGGACACGGGGATGGTAAATGTTGCCATTTGGAGAGGAGAGAGTCATGGAGGATGTAAGATACTGGGTTTGATTAGAGCAGCCCTGAGCTTCTAAGGGAGGTCCAAATGGGAGTGGGAAATTTAAAGGTAGACCACGACGCATTGTTTTCAAAGAGGCTAAGGCTAGACAGTTAGCAGCAGCTGCTGGTCCAGAGACAGAGGTCAGTGAGAGTGGACCTGCCAAGGGCTGGGAGCAGCCGAGGTGGAGGACCTGATTCCAAGGGGAAACTAGGTCGCAGCCCAGCCCTCTCCCAGGCTCCTTGCCCACTGGAAATGCCTCAGTGAACCGACCTTGACTGTCTGACAGTCAGATAACACCTCTGAAACCTAAACTAATTAATGGCTGCATGTGATGGGAGAACTGCTTCAACTCATTTCTTTCTTCAGTGTGTGAGTGAACAGTAATCCTCAAAACACTCAATTAGATAGAAGCACAGGGCTGGGTGTGGTGCCCCGCCCCTGTAATCCCAGCACTCAGGGCGGGTGGATGGCTTGAGCTCAGGAGTTCCAGACCAGCCTGAGCAAGAACAAAACCGCACCTCTAAAAATAGCCGGGCATTGTGGCAGATGCCTGTAGTCCCACCTACTTGGGAGGCTGAGACAAGAGAATCACTTGAGCCCAAGAGTTTGGGGTTGCTGTGAGCTGTGATGCTATAGCACTCTACGGGTGGGGGGGTGGGGGGATTGGGGGGGTGACATAGTGAGACTCTGTCTCAAAAAAAAAAGATGGCTGTGAAAAGGTTGGTTTGATTTCAGAACTTCCTGGGTGCACAGCAGGCATTTTGGATCTTAAACTCTAACCTGCATCCCTTCACTCATCAAGCCAGCAACCATCCACTTCATGTGCCACTCAATATACCCAGGGAACCAGAACCAAATCCATTACATTTTTTTTCTCTTCTTGGGAACTTTCCTGTATTACATTTTTATAGTCTGACACTTAGGCCATGTGGTATTGCTAGACCCTTTCGGGTGACTGTGACGGCTACTAAGCCCGTTTCTTCTGTATATCATTCTGCGTATTTTCTCAGGAAGATCATTCATCCCCTCAGTGTCGGCTGTCAATCCTACGACGACTCAAGCATCCGTCACCTGCTCTTCTTTTTCTCCTCTCTTTGTTCTTATTGTCAATGACATTACAGATGTTTTACTTGACAAATTCTCCAGCTTCTCAAAACAAATATTTCTAAAATGATCTCCTGAACCTTCTCTATTTGGAATTTCTGATTTCTGTCCAAGGAACCCTGTCCTCCTCCTCCTCTCTAGCCTCACTCAGGAAGTTCTCTTGCTCTCCTGGGTAAGGACACCATGGTACCTGGTCCTTTCCCTCCACTCCCATTGCTGCCCCATGGTCTAGCTTTCTGTCCCGCCACACATGTCATATTCCCTTCCACTTATTCTAAGATCCCAGCTGAGGTGTCAACTCCTCCACATAAAGCTTTTGGACCTGTCCAACCCTCACTGAGGCTGCCCCTCTGGACTGCCCTCAGCATTTACTATGCCTCACAGCATACATTCTAATTCATGATCTGTGGGTAGACCACAGGCTTCTAAAGGCAGGAACCAAGGTTGTCACTTCTTTTGTATTTCATCTCACCACTCCTACCCCACCTAACTGACTTTCAGAAAGCATAGTCCAAGCTGAGGACAGACAGATGCTCAAAAAATACTTGGGCAATTATTAGTATTTGGAAACTTCTATGGATGGAATTATGTCCCCCTGTCAAATTCATACGTTAGAGCCTTACCCTTCAGTGTGACTGTACCTAGAGATGGAGTCTTTAGGAGGTAAGTACAGTTAAGTGAGGCCATAAGGGCGAGCCCCTAATCTGACAAGACTATGTCCTTATTAGAAGAGGGAGGGAGGGAGATCTCTCCATGTCATATGAAGACACGGTAAGAAGGCAGCCATCTGCAGACCAGGAAGAGGGTGCTCCTGGGGAACTGAGTCAGCCTGTACCTTCAACTGTCAAGAAAATAAATTCCTGTTGTTTAAGCCAGTTAGTCTATTGTGTTTTGTTATGACAGTCCACCCTAAATAAGACTTAGAGGCCACAACTCAGTGGCTCACATCTGTCATCCTGGCACTTTGAGAGGCCAAGGCAGGAGGATTAGGTCAGGAGTTCAAGACCAGCCTGAGCAAGAGCAAGACCCCCATCTCTACAAAAAATTTAAAAACTAGCCAGGCATGGTGGTGCACACCTGTGCTTGCAGCTACTGGGGAGGCTGAGGCAGGAGGATCACTGGAGTGGAGTTTGGCGTTGAAGTAATCTATGATAACATCACTGCAAGCTAGTCAGGGCAACAGAGTGAGACCCTGTCTAAAGAAAAGAAAAAGGACAGACACTTAGCGAAGCCGGTGTCACCAATACGATTTTTCTTACCCTTTTACTATTAAGGTTTCATTCTTGTGAAGAAGAGAGAAGGGCTCCATATAAAATATATGTGAAATAGCAACTGAGAGGGTTACCATAATTTATGAAGGTTCTTCTTGGCTATCTAAATTGTAAAGACGGTGTCTCTGACCAGCTTTGTACCCTCCTCCATAATAGTTTTCTTTACCCCACAACATTCAGCCATGAAATGCATACGTGTGAGTCTTCATTAGCTTAATCTTGTTACTTTGACCATAGTGAATCATTCAAGGGTGGGCGAATGACCCAGTATTAGCCAGAGGCATAGAAGAAGAATTTGGTAAGGACTTCTCGGAAACTTCCTTGCTCTTGCCAAAGAGTTGTTCAAATGTGCCCTGAAAAACACTGCGTTCTTTGCATCTCCACCTGACCCAATTCGACCCCAAATGCCTTTATCAGGGCCAGGCGTGTGCTTGCCTGCCCCAGGTGTCTGCTAATCACTAGTCCATCTCAGCCTGAAGCATTTCACTCTGGAGTACATTAAGTAGAAATGTATATTAATTTGTCCTTTCAGATCAACAAACTCAAGCCTCTGATTGACATTCTAAATGGAACAACAGGATGAACAGGTGAAAAGGCAATTTAAGGGAGTATATAAGGAAGATCTAAACTCCCTCGAGCGGATTTGAGGAGTAATTATACCACCACGGAAAGAAGGCCTTAGAGCTGACCATTTGGCAACTGTAAGTCAATTACAAACATCAGGAAGTCCAGAGCAGCGTGGTTTTGTAGCTAAACGCTTGCTGATTCAGGGGTCACAAGCTTTATTTAAAAAGAGAGAGAGAGAGAGAGATGGTATCTGGCCACCAGCCTGGGCTGCGGTGCAGCGGCTGTCCACAGTATGAGCATGGCATTGTGCAGCCTCAGACTCCTCATGAGCCTCAGCAATCCTTCTGCATCAGCCTCCCAACAGCTGGAACTACAGAAAAACTTAATTTAAAAAAACCATCTTGGCTGGGCGTGGTGGCTCACGCTTGTAATTCCAGCACACTGGGAGACCAAGGTGGGTGGATTGCTTGAGCTCAGGAGTTCGAGACCAGCCTGAGCCAGAGCAAGGACCTCCCACCCCCTAAAAAACTAGCCAGACATTGTAGTGGGTGCCTATAGTGCCAGCTACTCAGGAGGCTGAGGCAAGAGAATTGCTTGAGCCCAAGAGTTTGAGGTTGCTGTGAGCTATGATACCATGGCACTCTACCCAGGGGGACAGGAATGACACTCTGTCTCAAAAAAAAAAAAAAAAAAAAAACTGGGAAAGTCCAAAAAAGGATGTAATGACTGCAGATTACGATCTATGAGGAAAAGTTTAAACCCAGGATGATGCAGCCCAGAAGTCACAAATTCAAGTGCCTTCGATGGCCAGGCAGTTTCTGGCAGTGGACTGTGTGCACAGGGAGAGGAGAGAACGGAGGATTTGTGCTCTGTCCACAGTGCACAGGGCTACTCAACTCCAACTGATTGGTGCCCTCTGGCAACATCAGCCCCGTGCCACTAGATTTTTTAATTTTTGTCAAAAGAAGCTGGAGACAGAGTGAAAGGTAGGGAGGAAGAAATCAACTAATCAGGAAAAAGGAAAAGTCATTCTTCAGGACAAAAAAAAAAGAAAAAAAGAAAAAAGGAAGCCAGTGAGCCGTGTCCCCTGAGTTAGCCTTTGGAGAAGCTAGATGACCTGAGCGTCACTGTCTACCTACATTTACTCTTCTCTGCTCCCAGCACCATGGGAACAGGGTGCCGGGCACGTGGAATCAGACAGATGATGACAGTGCCTGAGCTGTCAGTGTGCAGAGAAGAATCACCTGAGGATTCTCGACTCTACTCAGGCAGATCTGGGATGGGACCTGAGATTCGCATTTCTAATGCGCTCCCAGGTATTATGCCACTGGTTCACATTTTTGCAGCAAGACTTTAGGTTCTTTAAACTCCTCTCCCCACAGCTGCATTTTACTTGGCAACCTAAAAAACATATACAAATGTACACATATAACTGATATAGAAATTTCACAAGACAAAACTTCTTATATGGGGTGTACCTTGATATTTGTATTCTATTTGTCAACCTGAAATAACCATAAAGAGTCAGAAAGTAGTTTAAATAGTTTATTTCACTGCAAAGGTTGAGAAATGCACCCCAGTTGCCTTGGGAAGTATTCCATAAAACAAAAGAGAGGCTCAAGATTTTTAAAGAAAAAGGGATGAATTGGGAGAGGGGTGATTACAAAAGTTGTCAGCGATTCTCATTAGTTTACAGCACTAACATTGTTAGAGATCTGGCTATACATTGCTGAACAGTAGGGTGTGTGGCATTTCATGGCTAGGGGCCTCAGACTAGGACCCTCATAGCCAGTGGCTTCAAGAAGTTACTATTTAGCTCAAGGGAGAGTAACTACTATTAAATTTTAAATGTGTTTCTTGGCCTGATCATTTCAAGGGGTTTGTAGTCCTCAGATAAGTGTTTCTTTGGGCAGCGCCTGCAGCTCAAAGGAGTAGGGCCTGGCCTCATATACCAAAGGCAGTGAGTTCAAACCTCGCCCTGGCCAAACATTGCAAAAAAAAAAAGAAGTGTTTTTTTCTTTTCATAGTCCACTTCTTTTTTTTGCTGTTGTTTTGTTTTGTTTTTTGAGATACAATCTCACTCTGTCCACCTGGAGTTAAGTGCCATGGCATCATCATAGCTCACATCAACCTCAAACTCCTGGGCTGAAATGAGCCTCCTCCCTCAGCTTCCTGAGTACCTGACACTACAGGAGCCAGCCACAATGCCCAGATGATTTTTGTATCATCAGTAGAGACGGGGTCTCACTCTTGCTCAATCTGGACAAACTCCTGAGCTCAAGCTATCCACTGGCTGAGGCCTCCCAGGGTGCTGGGATGATAGGTGTGAGCCACTGCACCCGGCCTCTGCTGTTTTATTCTACTCTATTGCGCTATATTTTATTTTTTAAATGCTGATCATGACTCACTAGATTTCATGGCCCACTAATAGCTTATGATATACAATTTTTTTTTTTTGCAGTTTTTGGCTAAGGCTGGGTTCGAACCCACCACCTCCAGCACATGGGGCCGGCGGTGCCCTACCCCTTTGAGCCACAGGCACCGCCCAATTTGCAAAACATTTTTATTAAATTCTTTTTTGCTTTTATTTGCTTCTATTAAATTTGTATTCAAACCCTTTTTATTAAAAAGTAACCATTTCTATTTAAAAGTAAAAAACACTCACTTTTAAATAATGTGAATGTCTTTCCATGTCTTCAGAGGACAGACAGAACAAAAACGAACCTACAAGTGTTGCTTGAGGAACGTAGGCCAGAAGGGGTGGCAGTAACAGCTAACGGGCGAGGCACCCACTGTTTGTCAGGGATCTTAGTTTGTGTCCTGCCGCTATGACAGAAGACCAGACTAGACAATTTGTAAAGAGCAGCAGTTTATTTTCTCACAGTTCCAGGAGCTAGGAAACACACCATCAAGATATAATCTGGCAAGGCCTGCTTTCAGCCTCTGAGCTGGCGCCTGGTGCCGCAAGCTGTGGAGGGAGGAACGCAGCATCTCAGATCACAGGAACCAGAAGGGCGAGCCAGTGCCAGCGTGCGAAGCCTTAGTCCCACTTAGGAAGGAAGAAGCCCACAAAGGCCCCAACTCTTAATGTCATCACACTGGCCGTTAAATTTAACACCTGAATTTTTGAGGGTTGCATTTAAACCATAGCAGCAGGAGTACAGTTAAGCACGTTCACTCCCAGACTGGAGCTCAGGTGAAGCATCTTTCCAGAGGCAGAGTATCTGGATTCTAATCCCAGTTCAGTCACTTACAAGCTGTGACACCTTGGACAAATTACTTAATCTGCCTGTATCCCCATTTCCACATCTGTGAAACTGAGATAACAGTAAGACACACCAGCCAGTGGATGAAGCTGTGTGGTCAGGACAACGTACCCCACACAGCAAAGGCCTTATCATCGTAGTCACCAACTGCTCCTTAGGACGTGGAGCGATCAGTACTCTGATAACCCTAGGAGATGGCTGAGCAGAACACTCAGGGGGCCCAGTTTTTTATCTTTTTCTTCACTGGCAAAATTCAGGGCATCCACCCCTCGCAAGTCACTTGAAGGTGAATCCTGGTTAATACACATACGGAGATCACAATAAGCCTCTCCCCTTGCCAGTGACTACTCACGGAAGGGCGTACCAACCTGGTCTGGTCAATGAGGCATCCGGAAAGTGTTTCCTCTCCCTTAAACTACATGTAAAACAGAAAGAAGCAGCAGCCTGTCTTGTAGTGCTGGATGTTTCCATGTTTACACGGGACCCCAGAAACTGCAACATGCATGCGGCAGCCCTAAGGGAGGCCAGTGGAGATCCCGTGACAGGCACAGTCCAGGACATGGGGAGGTGGGATTACCATCTCCACTACAGATGGAAAGATAAGCCTGGCCAGACACAGCCAATTTCCCTAAGCCACACTCTGGGGGTCACCTATTCTTTACATTCTATGCCACAATAGCTATGTTTTTAAAGAACAGATAATCACTTAGGATTAGGACCTGAAGATATGAAATGATAGCCTTGGGAAACATTCCAGAATCAGCTGTCCACCTCAAGACCCTGCAGGGCAGTTATGTGGTTATTTGTTAGAGGCAGATACGTTGTGATCCCATTAGCATAGTACAGAAGATGTTAAAATCCTTATGCTGATTTAATTCTCCCATTTTAAAAATGGGTTGTGACTAAAAAATGAATTGAGGGTCAGATTTTTTTTTTCCAATGTGATCTGAGCAGTGAGTCACATTTTCAGATGTTCAGAAATTAATTTCTTCAACACAATATTTTGCCAGTCCTAAATAATAAAGTATAAATTAAGTCTATAGGCTCAGCACCCGTAGCTCAGAGGTTAGGGTGCTGGCCACATACACTGGGGCCGGTGGGTTTGAACCCGGCCCAGGCCTGCTAAACAACAATGACAACTACAACCACAACAAAAAAATAGCCAAATGTTGTGGCAGGTGCCTATAGTCCCAATTACTTGGGAGGCTTAGGCAAGAGAATCACTTAACCCCAAGAGTTTGAGTTTGCTGTGAGCTGTGATACCACCAGACTCTACCGAGGGCAACATAGTGAGACTCTGTCTCAAAAAAAAATAATAAATAAATAAATAAAGTCTGTGATAGCCTTAACCTGAATTGGTTTTTGGGTGAATATAAAATGTCCAGGCCCTACCTCCAAGAAGAGGGAGCACCAGCCATAGCCAGAGTTCTTCTAAGTTGTTCTCTGTTTCTACGCCTGCCCTGTGCCTGCTTCCTCTTAAGGAAATGTTACGTAAATAATCAGGAGTGCATCTCCATCATTCTGGGGAGGTTTTGCCTGCGTTAAAAGAAGAAAAAGTTAAGAAATATCTTCTTATAAAAGTTTAAACAATGGCTCAGCGCCTGTGGTTGAAGCAGCTAAGGCGCCAGCCACATACACCTGAGCTGGCCCGTTCTAATCCAGCCTGGGCCGCCAAAACAACAATGACGGCTGCAACCAAAAAATAGCTGGGCACTGTGGCAGGCAGCTGTAGTCCCAGCTACTTGGGAGGTGGAGGCAGGAGAATCGCTTGAGCCCAGGAGGTGGAGATTGCTGTGAGTTGTGATGCCACAGTACTCTACCCAGGGCGACAGCTTGAGGTTCTGTCTCAAAAAAAAAAAAGAAAAAAAAAAAAGGTAAACAAGGAAAGGGGGGTGAGTTGGTATATATATTTTTTTCTTTTCCTTTTCTTTTTTTTTTTTAGACAATCTCACTCTGTAGCCCAGGGTAGAGCACTCTGGCATCATAGCTCACAGCATGGTATATATATATATATATATTTTTTTTTTTTTTTTTTTTTTTCTTAAAATGATAGCTTGCAGAAAACCTAGTTTGAAATAACCTAACAAGCTCAGCGCCCATAGCTCAATGGTTATGGCACCGGCCACATACACCAAGACTGGAGGGTTTGAAAGGGGTTCAGGCCAGCTAAACAACAATGACAACTGTAACCAAAAATAGCCGATGTTATGGCGGGTGCCTGTGGTCCCAGTTACTAGGGAGGCTGAAGCAAGAGAATCACTTAAGCCCAAGAGTTTGAGGTTGCTAAACCACTTTTTTTTTTTATTAAATCATAGCTGCAAAACCACTTTTTAAAATCAATTTTCTTCTTTTCTTATTACCCCTTCAAAATTTTATTATAGTTTTATTCTAATAACATTGTAGTTTTGTTATAATTTTCGTGGAATCCCATTTGGAAATTTTTGAGATGTCTCTAATAACTTTCGACAAATGATTATCTATGTTCCTACAGAATAGTTATTCTCAAGAAGGAAAATTGTGGTCTTCCCGCCCCCTACCCGTAGCCCCAGGAACATTGGGCATTGTCTGGGTTTATTTTCCGTTGTCACAGCTGGAGCGGGAGGGTGTGCTCCGGGCCTCCAGGGGGCAGAGGCCTGAGCAGCTGGTCCCACCTGGGGCTGGTGGGCACAGCACCCTCGCGGCAGGGCAGTCTTCTGCCTAAAATGGCAATAATGCCAAGGATAAGAGGCCTTGGTATAGAAATATCCTTGTATCTCTTTAATTTGAAGTGTGCAATGTGCCCCAGGGCCCTAGGGACATTATTTAGTGCACAGAGAGAAAAATTATTTTTCACAGACCCTTCCTTCCATGGGCACAGCTGGCTCTCTCAGCTGTGGGGCTGTAAATTCCTGCCTGGCCTTCTCCTGGCCTCTCCCTGCTGCTGCCTCAACCCCTCCTTGAGCAGCCAGAGTGGTCGTCCCATAGCTCTGGGTCCCCTTAAGGTTCCTGTCCTCTGAGAACTGCAGGATTTTCCCTGTGCCTCCCTTTGCAGCCTCCCACCACACACCTGGAGCCACACTGGCTTTCTTTATTGAGATGGTCTCACTCTGTTGCCCTGGGTAGAGTGCTGTAGCATCACAGCTCACAGCAACCTCAAACTCTTAGGCTTAAGGGATCCCTTTGCCTCAGCCTCCTGAATAGTTGGAACTGCAAGTGCCCGCTATAACACCGGCTAATTTTGCTATTTTTTAATATATGGGGTCTCACTCTTGCTCAGGCTGGTCTTGAGCTCCCGAGCTCAAGTCATCCACCCCCTTGGGCTCCCAGAGTGCTGGGATTGGAGGTGTAAGCCGCATTAACGTGCTCGGCCCAGGCTGGCTTTCTTTGACTTGCTCTTAAAGCTGAGCAGGCCTCTCTCTATTGCTTCCCATCTTTCACATTTAACCGACGTTCCAGGAAGCCTTCCTTACTTAGCCCATTTCTATAAGCTCTCACAGCTCCTGTGCTTTTCTACTGCTTCTCTCCGCAGTTGCATTAATTACACATTTGTGTTTTGTTTTGTTTTTTAATAACACCTCTCTCTGTGGGTTCACCATCAATTTTATGAGGGCAAAGTCCCTACCTAACTTGCTCATTGTTGCAAGACCCAGCATGGTACCTGGAGTTAGCTCCACTGATAGGATTGAATGAATGGATCCGTGTTTTGCCTTCTAGGCTAAGTTATCACAACTGATGGGGATTCCATGTATCAATATGCCTTAATAAATCTGCTTGCTATGAGGGGAAACACTGAAAGGCACAGCTTAGAGATGAAGAGTTTAAAGCACTGTTATCTCATGGCATGCTGGAGCATATAGTTCAGCTTTCACAGCACACTTAAATAATGTTGATTAAAAAAAAAAAGTAAAAAGAAGAATATATTTACTGTGCTTTGAACTTTTTTGAGGATAACTTAATTAATGATTTTTAAAAAATGTAGCCGGGCAAGGTGGCTTACACCTGTAATCCTAGCACTCTGGGAGGCCAAGGCAGGCAGATCACTTGAGCTCACAAGTTCAGGACCAGCTAAGAGCAAGAGCAAGACCCATGTCTCTAAAAATAGTCAGGCATTGTGGGGGCCACCTGTAGTCCCAGTTACTCAGGAGCCTGAGGCAAGAGAATAACTTGAGCCTGAGAGTCAATGGCACTCAACCCCTGGAGACTGAGTGAGACTCTGTGTCAAAATAAATATGTAAATAAATAAAGTTCATGGCACACAGGTTTAAAATCACTGGTTTAACTGCTTTGCATAATGAAATAAGAATTAAAGTCCTGGGAAAGGGAGGTGACTGGGGGAGGAGATTTCTGGAGGGGAAGGCCAGATACTTAGGAGCCTCAGAAATTATCTATGATAGGGGCTAACTACTAGATTTTAGGAAAGTCATGCTAATGATTTTAGTTGTTTCCTGTACTGTGCAGCTGGGTAACCCTTTATTGCTCATGTAAATTCTGTCAAAACTTGTACACTTGACCTTGTATTTACTTGTTTTGTGAAATGGGACTAACCCAGGTTGTGTCCCTAGGGAAGGGGCAGAGCTTGAGGTCTCAACAGATAACAGCAAATTGGAATGGAATGACTAGAACTATTAGCCCCAGGAGGATGACTAGGATAGATGCTGGGTCTTCACTGTATTTTAAAAAGGCCTTGAGTCAATCTTATTTAAATATTAAAAGTATAGTTGTTCCTGAGCAGGTGACAGGCCCTGGCATCTGGATAGCATAACAAAGTAAAGAGAATAAAGGAAGGGTTAAGCTGCCTGACATCTAAGCAGTCTTTTTGGAAATTTCTCCTCTTTATTCATTCTAACATCATTAAAGGCTGAAGCATGAATCTGAGAACAATAGCTTTTAATTTATAATATTTGAACACGTGTACATTTCCTGTGTGTGTCCAGTGTTTTTCCGTTCTTTCCTTTAATACTTATCTGACAAACAGGCAAGTGAAAATCAGACTTATCTTTTATTCTTAAATTCCGGAAAGGTTTGCAACTTCCTAACTAAAAGTCATCAAGTGACTCATTACAGAGAGAAAAGGGAAATACTAACTCTAATGGGATGTAGGGAAAAGGATTACAACCTCTTCCCAGCCACTATGTAAATGGTGCTGTTAGCTGCTGGTTAGAAGTTTTCTGTTTTAAGTGCTGTCTGTATCAATTCCCTGAATCTTACCAATTCCACAAGGTAGGTGTTATCATTTTCCCTATTTCAAAGAAAAAGAATTTGATGCACAGAGAGGTTAAATAACTTGCTCAAGATCACACAGATAGTAGTAAGCCAGGATTAGAAGCCAGGCAGTCTTTTTCCAGAGGCTACACACTCCAGATGCTAACCAAGGTTCATTCTTGCCTCCATCTGATTAAGTTCATACTGACTGGCTGGATTTTGAATACGGTGCAGAGCGTGCAGTGGGCACAGTGGTGGGGAAAAGCGAGATGGCACCTCAGCTGATGCCACCTGCATACTTTGCTCAGTCCAGAGAAACATCCTTGAATTCTTTCTCTTACATTGCACATTAAACTTGCCAAGAATCTTCCAAAATATACCCAGACTCCAACCATTTCCCACCATCTTCCCTACTGCCCTCAAGGTCTAAGTCATGTCCCCTCCCCACTGGGGCATTGCACTAACCTCCCAGACATCTTCTCTGCTTCCAAACTCGCCCCTTCAGCAATGTACCCTCAAACGGCAGCCAGAGAGATCCTCTAAAGTCAAAAGCCAGATCAAGTCACGCGTCTTCCGGAAGGCGTCCAATGGCTCCCTGTTTCTTTCAGAGTGGAACTGAATTTGTCACCAGTGACCAACCAGGCCCTCTATCGTCTGGACCTGGTCCCTCGTCATTGTCACTGCGGTGACTCCTCTCTTCCCATTCTTACACACACCGCGTTCTTCCCACACTGACTCCTGGCCTTTGTTTGAATATTCCATGTGGAAAAGGTCTAAGGCTGCTTTCTGCCTTAGACCTTCTCCAATGGCCATTTCCTCTGCTTGAAATTCTGCATGGCCAGTCTCCTGGCTCCTACAAATCTTTATTCCAACGACAGGCCCACCCTCAAACTCTATTTTAAATTATAAAATGCTGCTCCCCTAATCCATTTAAACCCTTTTCTTTCTTCACTCTCTCTTTCTCTCTCCATATATGTAGTATATTTTCCCATAGCACTTAACACTAAAGTATCTCAAGTTGCTATATGTATTTATGGAATAAATGAAAGAAAGTCTGAAGGGTCATAGTGACTCTGAGTAATGAGAGCAGCAGGGTTTTTGTTTGTTTTTTATTGTTGGGGATTCATTGAGGGTACAAAAAAACAGGTTACAATAATTGTATTTGTCAGGAAAAGTCCCTCTTGTCAATGTGTTCCTCCCCCAAGAGGTGTACCAAACACCGCCATGGCCTCCCTCCTTCCCTCTCTCCGCCCCCATGCCCCATCCCCCACCTGCACTGGGTACTAGGTCATCAATTGTCCTCATATCAAAATTGAGTACCCTAACTAAGCAGCAGGTTTTTTAAGTCAGGAAATTCTCCATAGTTGATCTTGAACTCTTGAGCTCAAGCAATCCACCTGCCTCGGCCTCCCAGAGTGCTACGATTACAGGCCTGAGCCACAATGCTGGGCTAGTATTTGGAATTTTAAGGGTTTGATTTTTTTGTCTCACAAATCACCAAAATTAAAATCTAAATTTAGAAGCAATGATTATTACCACATTAACTTTGGGAAGTCTCACCCCAACACAATATCCACATATCTCCTTTTCATTCATGCCCCCAAAAGAAGCAGGAAGAGTTTTAGGAAAATTTATACAGGGACGAGTCTTGTTTTCAGGACCTGTCATCCTTTTAGTGTACTCAGCACATCCTTGTAAGTCTTTTTCTCCCAGAGAATCATTCCATTTATGTCTTGTAGCCTCAAAATAATGCATAGGAATGGCAGGAGAAAGGACTCCCCTCTGCAGGTGCACTGGCTCCCATCCTATCAGCACCTCAGAGTGGGGTCCAGGGTCCTCAAAGTGTACGCATCACAGCTGGGGGGAGGGGCGCTTGTAAAAATGAAGACTTCTGAACTCCATTCATTCCTATGGAGTGAGAGGAGCTGGAGGTCGGGCTCATCTCACTATCCTTTTTTTTTTTTTTAATTTAAGGTTAATACAAGGGTACAGATGATTAGGTTACCTCGCTTGCATCTGATAGGTAAAGTCCACATTGTAGTTGTGCCCTTCCCCAGGAGATGTGCCATTCACCCTTCCATTGTGGCCATTAGGTGTGAGCACACCCGTCCCTCCCTGCTACTCTTTCCCTCCCCCTCCACTTGAGTTTAATTGTGTTTTTCTCTTGTATGGTCATGTATTTATTCATCTACTGGTTTTGTATTAGTATTGAGCACATTGGATACTTGCTTTTCATTCTTGTTATACTTTATAAGATCGTTTGCATTTTAGCTTTATTCTGATATGATTTTTTTTTTTTTTTTCAGTTTTTGACCGGGGCTGGGCTTGAATTTGCCACCTCCGGTATATGGGGCTGGTGCCCTACTCCTTAAGCCACAGGTGTCACCCAATTCTGATATGATTTTTAAATCCTCTGACATTTAAGAACTACTGTTGTCTAGATTTTTTTCTCCTACCTCCAAATTCACGTAATTCTCACATCCTTGGACCTAATTCTCTGTCATGGTTAATCTTCCAAGGGCTGTTTAGACAGTAATTACAGATATCTTCACATGACAGCTCCCCAGGTTCCCCTCCGTAAAGGCTTTCAGTCCCTCTACACAAACTAATAAACGACGGCAGGAACTCACCTCACAGGCTCACACACCTCACATACTCACAGACTCCTGGGGAGGGAATTCAGAGCAACCTGCCTTCCTTTCAAGGCAATTCTTCCTCTATGATGTCCTGACAGGGGAGTTGTTTGAGGGAGAAAATGCTGCCCTTTAAGGACCAAAATTGTTTCCTTGCCATGTATCTTTTCTTTCAAATCATATATTCGGAAATGGAAACTATGTTTGTGTACATTATGTTTACATTTTACTTTGCTACCTATCAGACTGACCTAGACAAAGTCAAGAGAACCCTAATTAGAGTGGCATAAATTCAATTTGTCCTTGATCTTTAATATTTTCTGGTTTATACACTATATATTAACAGAGGTGGGCACTTCTAGTATTAATTTTTTTTTTAAGACAGAGTCTTACTCTGTCACCCTTTAGAGTGCTGTTGCATCACAGCTCACAGCAACCTCAAACTCTTGGGCTCAAATGATCCTTTTGCTTTAGCCTCTGAGTAGCTGGGACTACAGGCGCTCACCACAATACTCAGCTAATTTTTTTTTTTTTTTTTGTAGAAACAGAGTCTCACTTTATTGCCCTTGGTAGAGTGCTGTGCCATCACAGCTCACAGCAACCTCCAGCTCCTGGGCTTAGGCGATTCTCTTGCCTCAGCCTC